>JAKMWU010000333.1:0-59627 GCA_025327145.1 Colletotrichum sp. SAR 10_76 | reverse complement strand
TTTGGTTTTGGGTTTTATATATTTTGGTGTATCCCTCCGAATTTGACCCGGGGGGGTGGTCATTTTGGGTTTGTTGTTTAATATTGCTCCTGGTTTTTTTTTTTTTTTTTTTCTCCTTTGTTTTGTTGGTGTTCAGGGATGCATTGAGCCAGAATACGTTGGTGGGTGTCGTGACTTTGGCAAGGTCACCTCGTCTCATCATCACCACCGGCTTACTTGTACAAGCGTACGCAAGAGTAGGTACGCAAGAAGTATTGAACGCACTTCGTCAAGCCTTGAGATGAAACCCGAACCTTCAAACTGAAATCATTGAATGTTGTCAACTCAACTGTACAGCACTGTTAGACCCAAGTCATTTTGGCTCAGATAGACCACCTGCTCGCACCCCGACATTCCTCAGTTCCCATCTCGCCGCAACATAGGATCGAATTTGAAGTTAGTAGCTTCGAAGAGACACGTTTCCTTGTTTTTACCTGCTCTAATTCTCCCAAATTCTCCCAGACGTAAAAGGACATGGTGCTTAGAAAGCACGCCCACCACAGGATGAAGGCTGCCTTTACCTTCGTTCCAGATCAATGGCCGTTGACTACCAGAGACCAGCACGGCCTCTTCTAAGATCAATGAGCCTTCGTCGTCGTCATGAGTTACTTTGTTGCCAGGCACCTTGTGCTCTTGCCTTACCCAGCGGCCCCCCTCCTAAGCAAGCTCAGCTCGAGACTTGCGGAAATGGTTCCGGTTTATTTTCTTACGTAGACAAAAGTCGTTCCAGTAGCTGTCGATCAATACTTCTCATAAGTGTGATCTTGTCGCTTGCCAACTGCGTCAACAAAATTGCCGAGGCTGCAGGAATTTTGACCGGAATCGGACAACGACGTAGAAGCAACGCAGGTGAGAGACGCACAGATGAGATCTGGTGGTAACACGGGATGACAGAACAGCCGGCAGCTTCAACCTACCCCAGATTTTGTTTTGTCACACAGGAATGCCGTTACAATGGATATCAGGCTATAGTTCCTCAATTACGCAACTTATGCTAGTCGTATATGCGTGATGTATCCTTTCCAATCAACGCCGCGGATCACTACGATCTCACCGTTACTTGAGACACTTGACCGTTAGCCAGAAGAGCCTCGGTATAAGCCAAACTCGCCGTCCCATTCTCTTTTTGTTCACGTCTCCCCTGACGACCCTCCACTTCGACGTCGCCAATGAAGAGCGCGCTAACTCCCTCCAATGATGCCACGAAGAGGCACAGCACGTTTGCAATGACAAAGTGGCTAATGGTGGATCCGATCTCCAACCATGAGCCTTCGTCCTTGACGACCCAGAAAAAGTATAGGGTCAGTACGTCGCTGATAGCCATTACAACCATGAATAGAGACGAGGGAGCAACACCCAGCCGGGCATTGAGGATTCCGAGGTTCGCCGAGATGAGGGCAAAAGGAATCATAAGCTTGAGGATGAGAAGTATCCCTTGCGAAAAAGGGTCAAATATCGGAATCAGACGGTACACAGCATCCAGACTGAAGGAGGAGACCGATGCTACGTTGCCTGTGCTGAAGAAAGCCGATTGCAGGAGGACGAAGAAGAACAAAGCCACTCGTGCGTCTGCCAAAGTAAGAGCTCTGAAGACCGGCTGTGGTACGCTCTGCGACTTGGCGGCGCTTCCGTTAGATGTGGGTTGCCGATGTTCACTGGCAACATCGCCGAAGACGAAGATGCGGTGTTCAAGACTAACCCATGCAACCAACAGAATGCTAAAGGTCACGTAAAAAAGACCTTCGTAAGAGAGGGTGAGAATTACAAACGACGGAGCACAGGTCAGAAACAAGCTCATAAGACGATGCAAGTAGTGGTTGTTAGGCTGCAACCGGTACGTGAGAGGCATGAGGAGGGATACAACTAGATAACTCGTCAGCGCATTGATAATAGATGGCGGACAGACGTCTCACCCAACACAATCCATCCCACAATCTGGTTTCCTCGCGGAAGCCCGAGTTTTGCTTGAAGAGACAGAGCGCTGGACCGCGTGACTACGATTGCTAGGAGAATCAAGCCGACCTAGTTGTCCCTCGTGAGATTGAGATCAATATATAGTCGGGGAAATAAGCTTACTTGAATACCTGTCAGTGCCCTCGCGATTGGCAGCGCTTGGCCGACTACTTTTCCCGTAGACGACCTAGCAAGCAACACGTCCTCCCAGACAAGATATGCTAGACCTATGGAAGCCATGATGACTCCTCCTGCCACGCTGCCAACAAGTCAGTGGACGATGTTCATTCTCGGGTTGGATTTGAAAACATACATGAGAGAGACATCCTCCACCTTCATAGCCGGGAGCAACGTGAATGTGCTCATGGCAAGGCATGACATGAACCATGTGGCAGACAGAAACGCATTAGCCTGGAGGAAGTCCAAGCCCCATGTAACCGGCCACAACGAGCCGAGAATGTAGATGACCGTGAGAATCTCCCGATGGATGTATCCTAGAGCCTGCCAGCCGTCAGTATTTTTCTAAATCAACTGGTGTGAAGCTTGCTTACCAACGAAACGATGACACCGATGTAAAGAGCACCATTCAGGAGAAAAGAAACAGCACTGGGGCCAGTCTGGATATGTCCAAACAGGACCTGACGGCCTTTTACGAGAGAGCCACGTCGGGCCCAGACCTCCTCCCAGAAAACAATGGGGAAGAAAGCGTACGCATAGTACGTAAGCGGTGAGTGAGATATAATGAAGGAAGCATAAAGAGCAGCAAGAAGTGAGCTGAACATCGTTGTGCTCAGCAATGTTCGTGAAGCAGGGCGATTGCCACGCAGAACATGAAGATCAATGACGATGGTCATAGCGAATGCCATCCAGCCCAAGTAGCCGATAGTGATGAGCGTACGGAGAAAAAGCCAGTCATAAGTCTGCAGATATCTTAGACCTTCAAGTGCAATCTTCATGAGGGCAGCCGACTCCTCAATTGCCTCCTCGTGGTTCCCAGCTTCAATCAATCGACGTATGTCCGCCACTCGGCGCTGTGGACTAAGGCCTGCCTCACTTAAGGGGTGGAATGGCCTATAACGCAGCTCCGTGGCCTTCTTGCGCTCTTCCTTGACCCGGTACATCTCGAGGATCTCCCGAGCATTGACCAGAGCTGCTTCAGCCTTATCCTCGATGCTTGAGGAGACATAGGACAGTGGTATCTCGCCGACCGAATTGGCTGGGAACTCGACGCCAACAAGATAGGCCATCAAGGCAGCTACATCGGCCTGTGCGACGTCGTGCCTCTTGACATGATCCAAATGCCAGTCAGAAGAATATTCGTCATGTCCGGGGGCTGTTGCGTTGGAAGCAAGCACCGGTGGGGCAATGCCCGAGCCCCATGTGATTAAGGGGGTACGCGTGTTGTTCGGATGGCCATCGCCATGGCTGCCCCAATCACTCATGCCGTGGTCAGCTGTGAACACGAAGGCAGTGCGGTCGTCAGCGTAGAAACCCTCTATCAAATCGGTGATTTCCTTAACGCCTTGGTCGACAACTTGGATGTTTCTTAAGTACTCCTTCGAATACGGCCGGTATGAGTGGCCGGAGGTATCCAAGCCGAGAAGATGGAGAAAGAACACAATCTTGTCTTGACGCAAGGCCGCGTTCAATGTTTCGTTTCTAGCAGCCTCGGCAAAGAAGTCCTTGACATGATCAAAGACCCAGTAGTCTAGCTCCAGCGCATCCGAGCTGAAGTCCTCGAACTCATGTCCGTAGGTATAGGAGTCGACGCGGCCAGGGACGGCTCCCGTCTCGAACATTGGGAGGATGTCGGGTGAGCCCCAGCTCCAGGTATGTCTGCTCCGGTTGAAAACACTGTCAAAGTTGACTGGATTGAGCTTCCAGCCAGTCGCAACAGCGGAGACATCCTCGTACAGACCAGCGATGAGGGCGACATGGCCTGGACGAGATTCGGTCGGTACGCGCGTGTGTGATACACCGAAAGTGCCATGCTCGAGAACGCGGGATCGTAGGAATGGGGCCAGAGGCTTTGGCTCCAGGTCTTCCTCAGTCTTAGGGTAGGGGTCGGGGAACGACTGGAAGGCTTTGTCGGCTCGCAGACCGTCTCCTGCATTTCTCAGTCAGAGAAGTCGGGTCAAGCTAGACCTGGATTGAATGGGTGCATACCGACGAAGAGAACAAGGCGATCAGCGGGGGGTTTGACACCGGCGGGACGTTCAATTGGAACGAGTTGCATGCCCGAAACGATTGGACTGACAAAGTAAATGTCGAAGATGGAGTAGATGTACACGACGTGGAAGACGAGCGCGACGGCAAGGAAGCCGGCGCGAGAAAAGACAGCCATGTTGAAGAAGGCGGCGGAACGGTGGAATCGGCTGAAGTCGTTCCCCTCGTCGTCAGCCCGTCTCACAGCGAGAGATGACACCTAGTAGCAAGGGTTGATGATGACAATGGCGGATGCTTTCAGGCCTAGTCGAGTTAAAGAAGACAGTCGGGAAGCGTCACTTCACAGACCAGAAGACTGGAGGACGAGAGCTGCAAAGAGAGGGTGGGCGCATTCAACTCACAGCTTGCGCATGGCCCTTGCCTATGTTGCTGATGACGAGATGCGCAGCTGTGGGAGTGAAAGGACTCGCCCAGGGGAGGGATGCTGGAAACCACAATCAGTCCCACTCGTTGCATCTACGCGGAAATTATTGCTGGTCGCGACACGTCTTCAACCTCTCAGGTACAACCAATTTTGGAGTTGCGGCAAAGAAGTGTACAGGGGTCCAGGACGCTGATGAGGGCTGAGACTGGTAGCTGTACGTGGCGTCTCAGTCAAATGCCGGGCTTTCCATAGGGCATCACAAGTAGTGGTACCAAAGCCCATCCCTGCCCGTGCCGAGAACCCCACGAGCTGGCGCGGGACACACCGGACCTGCGGCTAGGCAGCTTGGGTACAAGGATACGTAGTATATATTGCCTCAGCCGTTATTTAGCTACTTACTGTATCTGTACCTTAAGGCAAGGTTAGCCACCTACCTTACGGCCAGCACCCGAAGTACCTATCCAACGACGCCTTTACACGAATTGGTCCAGACATCAAGGTGCCATGCGGCTCTCTAGGAACGTCCTTGTCGGCGTTCTCCCGTCGTCCCCTTCTCTTCCCAATATGAAGCAGACCCAGCCAAGTCAGCCTGGCAACCTGGGTAAGTGATCTAGCCTTCGGCATTTGTGCTCCAATTGTAATTACCTCATGCATGGTAGGCGATGATGTGCATTTTGAGAGACCTAGCATTTCCACGACGCTTGCTACCTCCAATGGTTCAACGACGCAACTCGTATCTACCCAGGCAGTCGAGAAAATCAAAACAGTTCTTCAGGGGGTATCGACCAATTCCAAATGCGTCTCGTCCTCGTTATCAACTCTGGGAAACCCGATAGAATCCTGCGCAAGACTGCTCTCTCTCTCTCTCCGTAGCCTCCATTGGTCTACTCCATCAGCGACTTCGTCACTCTCGAGTAGAATTTTGCCGCGTGCGGTCGAGAAAATTCAATCTCCTCCACCAAGAAGTCGGGCAACAGGTCTATGAGGTCACGGTCGCGGTTCGAATCCAGCTGAGGTTTGTACGTAAAATGCGCTTCCTCGTAATTATCGCCTGAACTCTCGGTCTCGACCTCGAGCTTGAAGTGAAGAGCTGGAGAGATGTTAGCTTCTATGCGGAATCGCACAAGAGCTTCAAGTCTTAATGAGTACTCACTTCCATTTCTTCCTGTCTGTATGCAGTCGAAGACTTGGCCTGTCGAGCCACGCTTGACCACCCGCACAATCAATCCAGTTAGGTCACCATAGAGGTCCTCCTTCATTTGCGCTGTTTGCACCGCATCCGAACTAGCCGTAGCGATAGCCCGAGCCGCTGCGGTCCCGCCTTTGATTGCACTTCCTGGTACCTTGGCAGTGGCCGCCGTGGCAGCGGCCTCTGCCGATCTGCTAGCCGCCAGTTTCGTTGACAGAGTCTTGACCTCTTGCCTCGCTTCAGAGAGAGACGCTGTCAACTCCGCGACTTTGGCCTCTAGTCCTTCGAGCTTCTTCCTATCTTGCTGTCCCTCCTTGACCAAAGCCCTTTGAGCCGCAAGATCCGCCTTCAAGTTGCCTATAAGTTCCGTTGCAGCTTGATACCATCAGCGACGAGCTCCTTCGTAGATATTCTTTGAAACTTACTGTTCGCCCGTTCTTCGCTCTCCTTTTTCAAATTATCAAAGTTGCGCTCAGCCGCCTTGATCCCGATGTCTCGCAAATCACGGTACTTCAGCTCCAGGCTTTCGTATTTCCTGTTCGCCTCGCCCAGTCGTCTCCGTATTTGCGGGTCTCCGCCGTCTCCGTCTGCATTGCCAGCCATCCGGGCAGCGCGCTGAATAGACTGTTTTGGCGCAGGCAGATCCTCAAACTGTTCGTCTTCTTCCTCCTCTTCTTCTGTGTCAATATCCATGGCCTCTGCTGGCTGGGTTTCTGGGATTTCAGAGTCTTCGTTGCGAGTCGATTTGGTCCCTGCACGGCGCCCGCGCTTGATCAGTTGGGCAGTGGATTCAGGCGCCTCTTCATTTTCGTCTTCTTTCACCAAGGCATCTGTTGCCTTTGGTCGACCTCTTGTCTTCGCGGTGGGCTTCGTTGAGGGAACCACGTGTTCTTCCTCGGCGTCGGCTGTGGCATCATCGTCGTCCTTAGGCCTGGCCTTACGCCCCCTCTTTGAAGCCTTCGGATTATCGACAACATCCCCAGCCTCAGCGGCAGCAGCGGCGGCCGTTAACTTATCATTGGGACGACGCGTAGCCTTCTGCGCTGGCTTCGTGACCTTGTTCGCCGCAGGTCTTCCGCGGGGTTTCTTCGCTGGCGCCATGGGTTTGGCCTTCGAATCTTCGTTCTTCTTGACCTGCTGTGCGCTCAAGCCGGAGAGCTCGTCCGAGTCCGAATCCACCAAGGCCAACAACCTAGCTTTTTGAGCAGCTCGCGACATCCGCACCGCGATTGAGTCTTGCTTTGCACGGTTTTAGTCGCTTGCCCGCGTGAGAAGGAGACAAACGGATTCGGGGGCAATGGAGGCACTGGAGGCACAGGAATTGCTAGTGATTGCGAAGTCGCAAGTATTTGGTGGAAGAAAAAAGGTCGTCGCATGCGTTGTGTAGGATAGGTTGCGGAAATTCAGGCCTCGTCGCGAACAAGCTGTAGGTAGCCAGCGTGGGGGGAAGGTCCTTGCTCGGGCACCTTTTGTTGGCTACCCACTCACCTGCTGCCGCTTTACATTTGTGTTTTGCGGGTAGTGAAAAGTAAACAAACGGCCACTGGCGCGGTACCTTACCCGCCTTACTGGGTATCTAAGGCACCTAAGATAGGTACCTAGGGTGCTTGGTAGGATAGGAAGAAAGCCAGGGGCACTTGAGGCCTATCGATAAGCCTATCGGCACCTTCCTATCGAGTGCACGTAGGTAAGGTATGTACTTTCCCTCTGGGACTTGGGCACGCACCTTACCTAGGTGCCTTAGGTACCTAAGGTGTGCTAAGCGTGCCGTGGCGGTGGACGTGCTGTCAGTCGTAGCGGCCCTGATGGGCGCTCCACAAAGGTGTGCCGGCGTCTGGGTTCCTTAGATGTGGCTTGACTTTTTGCTCGAGGAACCGCGGCGTCTACTCGGCTGTCAGCGCCACGCTCTGCCTACGTCTTTGATTTAGATGCTCTCGGCTGAAATATCATCGACAGACACGTTTACGCCCAGGGACTGTGCTAAGACTTTGAACTGAGCCCTGTCATACCAGCAGAACAAAAGCGGCAATTCAGTTTTGAAAGAATTGCATCTTTGAAAGGATTCCATCGGCATTGAACAGCGTATACTCGACCGAATTGACTGCATCGCTTTGGTCGCGACGCCAACCCTCATGACGAGCGACCTGGATCGCTGGATTGGTTCCGTTGGAAAGCTCCTCGGCATGGGTGAGCGAAAGAGAGGTTTGGGCGATTTTGCCCTCGACTTGCTGTTGGTGGCTGGCATGGTAAGTCATGCTGTTGCTGGGCGACAGTTCAAAGAATACTGACGACGACGACGACCTCCAGATGGCAACAGGAGTGTACCTAGCCCGTAACTTTCTTTCGTCCCTTACGAGTACTCTCGCCGATCCCGATCGAGAAAAACATGAACAGGCGCGTCTGCAAGCCAAAGCTCACCTCGAGCGGTTACGCAAGGGAAAAACCATCGGGAAGTCGGGCGACGACACAGGGGACGACGGCAGCGTGTCTCGACGTGGTCCCAAGCCAGAGGACTTGGTGCTCAACGAGTATGAAAACCTGATAGCTTTGGAGATGGTGGCCCCCGAGGATATCTCGGTTGGCTTTTCTGGTTAGCAATCACCCTCTTACGGCCAAATATGCTTACAGACATACTGACCCTGCCACAGATATTGGTGGTCTGGAAGACATCATCGACGAGCTCAAAGAGTCTGTCATCTATCCCCTGACTATGCCTCATCTGTACTCTCATGCTGCACCGCTTCTATCTGCACCATCCGGAGTTCTCCTGTACGGCCCACCTGGTTGCGGCAAGACTATGCTCGCCAAGGCAGTTGCTCACGAGAGCGGTGCCTCATTCATCAACCTTCATATCTCGACAGTGACGGAAAAGTGGTATGGCGATTCAAACAAGTTGGTTCGAGCCGTGTTTTCTCTCGCGCGCAAGATGCAACCGGCCATCATTTTCATTGATGAGATTGATGCAGTTCTCGGCACTAGGAGAAGTGGCGAGCATGAAGCAAGCGGGATGGTGAAGGCAGAGTAAGTGGACGATGTCGACAGCTTCTTCTGTCCCAGATGACTGACGATCATCAGATTCATGACTTTGTGGGACGGTTTGACGTCCTCTAACTCTTCAGGCATGCCGGCGCGAATCGTCGTCCTTGGTGCCACCAACAGAATTCACGACATCGACGAGGCTATTCTTAGGCGTATGCCTAAGAAGTTTCCCGTGTCTCTTCCCGGAAAGGAGCAGAGACGGCGAATTCTGCAACTTATCCTACAGGACACGAAGACCGACCCTGACAGCTTCAACTTGGAGTACATTGCCAAAGTTACGGCTGGCATGTCTGGCAGCGATATCAAAGAGGCGTGTCGCGACGCGGCCATGGCGCCTGTTCGTGAGTATATGAAGGAGCACCGGGCAAGCGGCAACCCAATGTCCAGCATCACGCCCGAGCACATTCGCGGAATTCGGACAGAGGATTTCTTCGGCCGAAAAGGAGGTGGCCAGATCTTGATGGAAAACCATGCGAAACAATCAGCGAAGGCGTCAGGGGCATCGGCAGATGAGTATGAAGACATGGTTGAGGAGTTGGGCTAGGCAAACAAATCGGTCCGGAGCCGTCGTTTTAATTCTTCCATATTCTTTTACCATGTGCACACGACTCAGAGGCATGCCGAGAATCTTCGGCGGAAATACACGCTACAGGATAAACATAAAGATGACTGCGAGCTTGGCGGGTGTCAACCCCTACCTTGGAAAGAAAGGCTCAGACGTCGACCTTTTGAGGGGCGATTTGTACAAATACTCGGTGTGCGGAAAGACACTGGGGCAATGGAAGGTCATGAGCTACATGGCTTGATTCTTGTGCTGATAAGTTCGGGACTCAACATCACGGTCGATGAGTGATTCGCGCTGTTCAAGTCGCACCTAAGACGCCATTGCCCCGGTGTACTGGGGCAACCCAACAAATGTTCGACTTCTCAGATAGCAGGCTGGACCGGACGGGAGCAGCTTCTTCGGCCCTGGCATCGGCGCCGCGGAAGATACCGTGCTCTCAAGCAGTCTGCTAACCACCAATGTAAAGACGCGCATTGGCCACTCCGCATCTCAATGTCGCCCCGCTATCGCCGACGTTCGGGGGACGTTGAACACACCGACAAATCACGTCATTCGTGGGGCCCCATAATATCAAAGACGGGGCCTGTACTGCGCTGCGGAACGCTGGAGTCATACCTAATTGCGCTGTGCCCAGGTCCCCTTTTGTAAAACTTCTCCTACACACTTCGCCAATCGTCGACTCACCCTCTCTCCAGCAATCACCTGCTTTACTCGAGTACGCCGGTGCTGCGTAGGACAATTGATTTGCTGAGCAATTCAGTCTGTCCGCGGCGAGAAGTCTGGCTCATTACGAGACCAGCGGTAGAGTACTCGATTTCCCGGCCCTCCGGACCTTCGGTCTCATCACTACTTACGCCCTCGCCCGTCCAATTGAAGGATCAATCGCTGCTGTACATAGGCACTGATCCGTCAGCACTCGTCTGTTCCATCAGTCTCTCTATCAGAACCTCACTCAAATCCCGAAGCCGACCTGTTGTTTGATAGATCAGTCGGCTTCCCCTCTGCCTGCACCATAACCCCGCCATTGCCACGAGTCTCACCATGGCCACACCGCCGAACAACGGATCTGTCGAAAAGTCCAGCAACCCGCTCAAGCGGGTTGACCTTGACGGACACGACCTTCCCCCGTCTCCTGCGCCCTCCAGCCCCCGCAACGGCCGTCGCCGCTATGCCCTCGCCACAGAGCTGGTCTATACCGAGAGCAATGATCAGTATGGCGCTTCCAGCGTTCCCATCTACCAGTCTGCAACATTCAAGCAGTCGAGTGCTACTGGTGGAGGTGAGTACGACTACACGCGCTCGGGCAACCCGACGCGCACTCACTTGGAGCGCCATTTGGCCAAGATCATGAATGCGACAAGAGCTCTCGCCGTTGGCTCCGGCATGGGCGCCTTGGACGTTATCAGCCGCCTGCTGCGCCCGGGCGACGAAGTCATTACGGGAGATGATCTGTACGGAGGTACCAACCGACTTCTTACATATCTTTCTTCGAATCAGGGCATCGTCGTGCACCACGTCGATACTACCCACGTCGACTCTGTCCGACAGGTCATCTCTGACAAGACGGCCATGGTTCTTCTCGAGACGCCGACGAACCCTCTTATCAAGATTGTTGACATTCCGTCCATTGCTAAACTGGTTCACGATGCCAACGAGAAAGCTCTGGTCGTCGTTGACAACACCATGCTCTCTCCCATGCTTCTGAACCCGCTGGATATTGGCGCCGATATTGTTTACGAGTCGGGCACCAAATATTTGTCGGGTCATCACGATATCATGGCTGGAGTCATTGGTGTGAACGACTCATCCATCGGAGATAAGCTGTACTTCACCATCAACTCCACCGGCTGTGGCCTCTCGCCCAACGACTCGTTCTTGCTCATGAGAGGCATCAAAACCTTGGCTATCCGCATGGAGAAGCAGCAAACCAATGCTCAGCAAATCGCAGAGTTCCTCGAGTCTCATGGCTTCAAGGTCCGCTACCCCGGACTCAAGTCTCATCCCCAATATGAGCTTCACTGGTCCATGGCGCGTGGTGCTGGTGCCGTTTTGTCTTTCGAGACGGGCGATGCCGCTCTGTCAGAGAGGATTGTTGAAGCTGCCAAACTGTACAGCATCAGTGTCAGTTTCGGTTGTGTCAATAGTTTGATCAGCATGCCATGCCAGATGAGCCACGCCAGCATTGATGCTAAGACTCGCAAGGAGCGGCAAATGCCGGAAGATCTCATTCGACTGTGCGTTGGAATTGAAGACGTCACTGACCTCATTGAGGATCTCTCAAGAGCTGTAAGTAATCGATCGGTATGACCTGGCTGGCTAGGAGTGTTGACAACATCATTAGCTTGTTCAGGCAGGAGCTGTTAATGTAACCCTTGACGGCTTCCATGCCACATCGTCCGTCCGGCAAGCTGGAGAGACCTCGGTATGATACCCGAGTGGGAACTTCCCAGCCGCTTCGCGGGCGATGAATGGAAGAAATTCCATTGAATTTCATGCTAGGGTTTTGTTCGACGCAGCTGGAATGGCATGAAGAAACAGTGGAGCTTGATGACCGTGGAAAACAAAGTAAATATAGATTATTGTTGATGTTTGACTCGTTGCCCTAGCCTTTCCAATTGGGTGATTCGAGGTACAAATTTGATCCCGATCAGGAAATGCAAGTTTCAATTCGGACTGCCGATACTCCATATGGACAAAATATTGCACGCTTGAAGTATACAGAAATTAATGTGACAGTAACAGATCAGAACATTCAATTCACACCGATATGCCGTACTAGTCTAACGCTCAAACGAACCGCCCGGCCAGATGTGGCACAATGCGACTAGCTAACTCCGGCCACCACGTGGAGCCTCTGTAGGCTCTTGATGCAAGAAAATGACGATTAGGAGAAATCGAAGCGGTCTGGCAAAACCACAGGCGCAACCAAGGTCCAAGCGTACATCGCGTAGCATACCCAAGCGCTCACAATCTTCACCCAGCTTGCCCAGTAAGATCGGCCGACAGGTGCAAAGTTGCCATCGTTGTGGTCATCCCAGCTCTGAGTAAGCAAAGTAGCAATCCAGGTCGTGGCCAGGAAGAAAATAATATGGAAGACGCTGTAGTTGTATTGAGTCCTGGTGCGCTCGTCATCACCCGGGGTATGGTTCCCGGTCTCGCTCTCGTCGTCAGAGAGTAGGGCATCGGCTGGCAAGCTACCCTCCTCAACTGCCCTGCGAAGAGCCTCTGCCCGCATTTGCTTGTGTGCGTTAGGTTGCTGCGTCACAAGATCATGCTCATCTTCCTCGGGAAGCCGAATGCCGCCCGCAGAGCCCAAACCGAGACTTTGCGTAGCTGCCCGAGTAGTCGTGTATGCCACTGTGAGCATAGTGACTATGGCACCAATGACAATCGAAGTTGTTCGAGTACCCTGAGCCCGTATCAGAGGGTTGCACTGTCTGTCATCAGGCTCCATGGAGACAGCTGACATTGTCAGGTATGTGCAGTAGACGGCGACCATTGCCCCCTGAGCGAGCCCAGCCTTGGGATTGTACTCCTGAACGGTGGGATGAACCGAGATAAAGGAAATTCCAACCCAGAGCAAGAGGTTGATGGTGATGGCAGCCTGGTTCATGGCACAACCATCCTTGGCAAAAAAGATATACTGGACAATGGTCATGGCAAGCGAAGCCAAGTACATTCCCAACGTAGAGCCGATGAGTACCGTGCGCCACACCTTGGAGTCGGTTTCTTCAATCTGCTCCAGGCAGTACTCTGCCCAATTGTGGGCAAGATCCACCAGCAGAATAAGACCAAGGATGAGGAACAACATGCCGCCCACCTGAGCAATGTATGAGCCCCAAAATTGGAAGAACTCGTCGGGAATCAGGAATGAGAGGACTATCAGAGCGAGCCATGCGATGATCTTTGGTCCCCAGTATCCGTTCTGAATGGCAGCGCGCGGGTTCTTGGAAGAGCTCACACCGAAGAGGAGACCGGCGAAGATAAGGTGGAAGAGACCAAGAGCAAAGTTGAATCGATGAACGGCCATCCAGCCGTAGCAGTTGCCGGTGGGACAACCGATTTTGACATAGTCAAGCATCAAATGTTCCAGCTTTTTTATCGCCCATGGCGTGAGCATTATCCAGGAGAGAATCGAATTGACGAGGAGTATAAGAGCGTAGCCGATACGAGTAGCTACACTGTTCATGGCAGTTAGCTCCGCATTGTCTCTCGCGGTGTTGTTGGAACATACCTATTGCCGCATTTCCCGCATGCGCTGCACACGGCAGAACACGTAGCCGCGCCACAGCAACTGGCAGCAAAGCCGATGACCTGATGAGCGTTAGTCGTAAGGAGCCTTTTGCACGACAGACAGTCACATAGCTGGGCTTGTGAGCCAGGCGAGATGGGAACTTAACCTACCGTGCCCATGCTTGGCACCGCCATCAGCGGCAGAGAAAGCAAAGCACCCATGGCGCCTTTCCGTTGGGGTGTGAACAATCGATCGTAGGTCTGAGTTCAATTGAGTGAGAGGAGACGGCGAGGTGATCGTAGTGTGGTGTTGTTGCTGCTGATTGTAATGCTCACGTACTTCGAATGGTGCGAGCTTGGATGGGTAGACGGTTTACGACTGGCGCTGGCAGCGACTCGTCGAAGGCAACGCGGCTCCAATGTTGGAGGCTGAGTGGGCACGTGCACTTACGTACCTTGTCTTGACTACCTTTTACCTTTTACCTTGCCTGGCACGTGTGGGATTACATAATCCAAGGCGGTAAGGTTAGCAGTTCGGACTTCTACAGGTCGGGTCCACGGATATGTCACTCCGAATTTCCGGCCCCACCTCACCCCATCACCTAGGCACCTAACACATGTGACTGCGGTCGGGTGCACTGAATTCCCTAAGGTAGGTACCTAGGTACCTACCTAGGTGTAGATTCGCGGAGAG
Organism: Colletotrichum sp. SAR 10_76; assembly: GCA_025327145.1. NCBI lineage: Eukaryota > Fungi > Ascomycota > Sordariomycetes > Glomerellales > Glomerellaceae > Colletotrichum > Colletotrichum sp. SAR 10_76. The sequence continues at coordinate 45,325 of JAKMWU010000333.1, read as the reverse complement.
GCCGACGTCGGCGGAGGTCGGCCGGCACTGCAAGACTTCCGAAGGCACTGGCCCCGTCGCCACGGAACCCACCTGCTAATTACCAACTTCACTGTGATAGCCCGACTTGCCTCAATCCAAGCATACTGGACAGTGCAATGAAACCCGAAATGTGAATACTTGGACTGACCTGCCAGAGCAAAGCATTGGCTGTGCACCAAGGGTCTGTCTTGGTCTACTAGAGTTTCAAATTCACTGGGGTTTCCAGGTGCATTTGGCACGAAGCACGGCATTGTCGAGTTGTCTCGCGTGCCGTCTGTTATCAGCTCAAACCCACTTCAAAATGTGTGCTTCATGCATGCCGGGCACAAACGTAAAATAACGTTTCCTATTTGGTACTCAGTGTCTTATCTATTCTACAGTCATGCGAAACCACAAAAGTCGTGCAACGACTGCTCGTACCTCGGCGTCTGCAAGTGTTAACACGCAACCTTTCTCAATCGGCCACAGATCCTGTACCCCGAACTTTGCACCCCGAACTTTGGACTCTATACTACATATAAGCATAAGGACTTATCCAGCTCCCACCTGATTGCACTGGGCCGAACTGCTGGGTCGGCCGCCATCACTGAGGTGTGCTAGTGCCACCTGACAACTTCGTCTACAGGTCAAATGACCGCCTGCACAGATCTTAAGTATCCAGAGAGCGGTTGCCGAGAAGTAAGGGCCAAGTTTGACAGAATGCCTGGCGGAAATGGGGGGCACGCTCTTAAGCAGAATACTCCGTACCCCAAGAGCAATAGCCACTTACTGTCTGCAGGGGCTTCTGGACTGCGTACCGTCTTCAGGCTCGGACTAGGCCAGGAGAGCAATCAGGCGACAGCAGCAACAGGACAGAGATGGCGAGATTGGCGTGGCAGGCCCGTCCGTTTGACACATGCACGCGCTGCACGCCTAGATGCCCAGAAGATGCAATGTATCGAGTACTACGGCTTTTACGTTACCAGTATGTAATACCCAGACTACCATTGGTACTCGTTACGTAGTGGTTTGGTTGTTTGGCCGATTTGGCAAGCCACTTTTACCGGAAAGCAGATTGCTGCAGCGTCGCGGTAGCCCGAGGAGCTCATCCCCAGGGGCCACCCAATTGCTCTCTTCCCAAGACCTCCCTGAACCTCCAAGACCCCTGTATCTCCCTACCTAGCAAATGCAGGTGCACGGAGCTGGGCAGGGAACCTACCACGAGTATCCGCACCTACGTTGCGATTTCCACACTCCGCAGGAGGATTCGTGATCCCAAAGATAAGGGATCCGGCATCGTCCTGTCCTCTTAACCTCTCTCCCACCACCACCACCTTCCTCCTCCTCCACCTCTTTCCCGCCCACCACCGCTACACTACAACGCCTACCACAACCGCTGTCGCCCCCGGCCAACTCTTCTTCAACACTACGAGCATTCTACGGCTGCTTCTTCTTCTGAAATCTTCATGTTGCATGCCTACAGTCTCACCCGCATCGCCATGATCATTGCACCTCCGATAGTCCAAGTACACTGAGCCGAAACATCCCAATAATCATATTTTTCTCTTCGAGTGTTTGCCACCATCGCTTTCGCCGATCGTCTCTTCACCGATTGGTACCAACGAACCGACCCCGACAGACATCCGTTTTCTCAAAGCATGGTAGCTTGAGAACGCGCGTTCCTCGATTCGAAACTGTACAAAATGGCCAACCCGAAAGAGAGGGAGAAGGAGCTGCACCGCGCGCGCCTCGTCGCCAGCGTCGCGGCAACCGTCATCTCCCTTGCCTGTGGCACCAACGTGAGTTGGCGCCTGGATCGTTCCCCAAAAGCACCATGTTCGCAAGAGGACCACGGCCGCTAACAAGCTGTTATTGTGCAGTACGTCTACTCAGCATGGGCACCACAATTTGCCGAGAGATTGAAACTCTCCTCGACCGAAACGAACGTCATCGGCCTCTCAGCCAACTTGGGAATGTACTCACTCGGTGTTCCCGTCGGCATGCTAGTCGATCATAAAGGCCCTCGGTCCGCAGTCATTGGTGGTTCCGTTCTGCTTGCTCTCGGTTACTTCCCTTTCCATATTGCCTACGATCGCGCGGCCGGCGCTGTCCCGCTTCTCTGCTTCTTTTCGTACCTCACCGGCCTCGGCGGCTGTATGGCCTTTGCTGCTGCTGTCAAGACGTCCGCCCTCAATTGGCCTCATCATCGCGGCACTGCAACGGCTTTTCCTCTCGCTGCGTTTGGCCTGAGTGCCTTTTTCTTCTCAACATGTGGCACCCTCTTCTTTCCGGGAAACACCAGCGCCTTCCTGGCCCTACTCTCATTTGGAACCTGCGGCTTAACTTTCCTCGGCTTCTTCTTCCTGCGTGTCTGGCCCCATACCAGCTACCATAGTCTGCCCGCCAGTGACGTCCTGTCCGGCTCACAGCAGCTTCATCGTACGTCCTCGGAGGAGGCAAAAGCCAACCGCTCCGGTCCTGGGCGCCGCTCCTCCTTGGTTGAACCTGGTACGTCGCCCAAAAACACAAAAAATACTACTACAACCACTCTCAATCCCACCGCCGACAACGAGCCGATTTCCCCTCGGAATGAACCGTCTGCGCCGTCTCGCGAGGCTGATGAGGCGCAAATCGAAGCCGTCGACGACGCCGATGATTACGAGCCCGACGAGACGTCCTCGCTAGTGTCGAGCTCCTCTTCAATGCCCGGTGATGTGTTTGTCCAGAGTAGTGTTGATATGGATCGTTCCCATCGTGTAGATATTCGTGGTTGGCACCTGTTTCGTGAACTCGACTTTTGGCAGTTGTTTTGCATCATGGGCATTCTGACCGGTATCGGGTTGATGACTATCAAGTACGTTCCTCATACTTCCTTCCGCTGTCTGTGTGAATCAAGTGCTAAACAGCATTCTCAGCAACATTGGTAACGACGTGAAAGCTCTTTGGCGCCACTGGGACGAGTCAGTTGATGAGGCATACCTCATCACCATGCAACAGCTGCATGTCTCTATCCTATCCCTGTGCAGCTTTGCCGGCAGACTTCTGAGTGGTACGTCATCCCCGACTTGGCCTGGCCACACAAACCCCAAACTGACCTGTCGCGAACAGGTGTTGGCTCGGATTTCATTGTCAAGGTCCTTCACGGTAGTCGGGTATGGTGCCTTGTCGCATCCAGCGCCGTGTTTTTCGTTGCTCAAATTCTGGCGCTGAATGTAACCAACCCTCACCTCTTGGGCTTGGTCTCTGGCCTATCAGGCATCGCCTATGGCTTCCTCTTTGGTGTCTTCCCCTCAATTGTTGCTGAAACATTCGGTATTCACGGCCTCAGCCAAAATTGGGGTTTGATGACACTCTCCCCTGTTGTTTCGGGCAATATTTTCAACATCTTTTACGGCAAAATTTACGATCAGCACAGTATTCTTGGGCCGGACGGCGAACGCGTTTGCCATGACGGGCTTAATTGCTACCGCGCCGCCTATCTGATGACCTTGGCGTCGTGCTCAGTCGGCCTCGTTCTGACGCTGTGGGTCATCAGACACCAACGCGTGAAGTGGGCCAAGGAGGAGAAGGACAAAGCTGAGCAGCTGGATTAGTATGGCAGATCGTCAAGTTGTCATTGGACTGGCTGCTTGTCAACCACTACGGATCCTCGGTATTGAGGAGGAAAACTGCCGGTCTCAAACGGTGGAGAAGAAGCACTTCTAAACGTGGTCGTCGCCGATCTGGCGTAGAACCACAAATGACCATATCACATAGACGGCGGGCGTTTAGTTTGGAAGACTTTGTTATGGGGCAATGGCGCACTCAGGTCATAGAATGATGGCAACTTTCCATATTAACTTTCGTGAATTTGCACTTGGCATTTCGCCAGCATTTCATTCGCGTCAAACGCTGCAGTGAGAAGATCGTGACACCCCATTAGCGATGATGCATGTGCCTCAGTAAACACAAGGGCCCGCTCCAAATATTTGCACTGTTTCCATTACCCCTTCGCTCTTTGTGCAACCCGAGCGCCACTTGCTGTGCCTCTAATGCCTGGCAAATGCGGAGCTGTCGTGTGGGCGCACCTAATAATCATATTGGTCTTCCTGACCTCATCCTAACAGTTGTTCAACACCTCTCTGATGTCGAGGTTGCGGTCTCATTTGAACCGCGGGCGCATTAAAAGAAAATCGCATCAAGCGCTAGAAATCCCCCCTCCCGGCGCAGCATTATGGCAGTAGCCTGAGAAGCGAAAATGCCCTTTGTAACCTGTTCTCCATCTCTTGTAGCGAATCCATCAGCTCCAAGCATACATTTACATTCGTCCTCCTAGGGTAGCGTCAAGAGAAAGAGCGAAAGGAAAATCAAAAATGAATCAAGCCGGGGTGTGTTCAAAGGCGCCATGCCCATTCCAGGCGGAAACTTGTTCGTTTCAGCGCCTCCAGCCAAATACGTGAACCGTATGAACTCCAAGCCAATGCAAGATGCAAACGAACAAAACAATAAAACCACGAAAGACTGTGCCGACGCCAACATCGTGGTCTAAAGGTCCGGTTTCAGCTGGGCGCCAAACCGAGGCAAGGGAGGTTCTGGCGCCAAGCAAAGAAAGCCGAGACGTCTATATTGGAGAAGACAAGAACACCTGACCAAGGAGCGCCTGGACAGTACCCACGGCGAGGGGGTTTTCGGGACTGCCTCTTATGTACAGTGCGCGAGAAATGAAAAGAGCGTGGCTTTCAATGAAGTCGATTCGCACCGGCTGCCTAGACATCGCGTGCCGTTCACTTCACCCTACATGGTGTCGCGCCGGTTTCTTATGGTGTTTTGCCGCCCTTTCGATCCGCATTTGAACCGTTTTCAAATATCGAGCTGAAGCCCGCTAGGGCCCAATTTTCTGCTGTAGAATGAATCACGACCAGCCATGCTGCCACCAGGTTGACGAGGTAATGTAGCATATATGCATAAGAAACCCCGTAGATAGCGGCGTAGATTGCCGTTCCGAATAGCAGCACACTGGTCAAATGTCTGAGCTTGCCAGTGACCCTGGGCACCATTTTGCCAGTAGTCATGTTCTCCACTAGTAATATGAACGGCATAATGGAGAGCACGTTATGGTGCGATGAGAATGGTGTAAGCCAGTGTACGGCGAGGTTGCGGATCCAGACGGCTAATATCGGCAGATTGATGGGAAGTACCCATAACATGAGCAGCAGAATCGAGTGGGCGTAGTGATAGAAGTCATATGCTGGTGCAGACTTTTCTGAGGCTATTCTGAGAGCCCTTACAACTGTGAATAGCTGAACGAGACACGCCACCAAGTACGCGAACTGATACGGAATGAATGTCGAAACCAAAAATAGTAGGATGGCAGTGGTTATCATGCGACGCCGAGGTGAGGATGGAGCAAATATAGGCGAATGGGATCTCCGCCGTTCGTCTCTACTACCATGGCCAAAAGGATGAACGACTACCCAAGAGTAGACGACGCCGAGAAGCTGTGTAAGCGCCAGAGTAACGAAATGGAGCACGGCGCAAACACCGATGCAAACGACCCCGATGAGAGGTATAAGAAACCAAAAGAAAGGATCTTGTGTACCCGTCAGGAGATCGTTGCTTTGGAAGTCGCCCGCAGCAGACGTCGTGTTGCGCCAGTGCCAAAACCCACCAGGCCCTGTTGGCCATGATCCCGTCATTGACAATGAGAGAAAAGTCAATGACAGCAGCATGAGTGGTAGGGATTGTCGTAAGCAAAGATCCAGACTTTCAGAAAACGAGATGAATGTGCCTGTCGTGTCGTATACTCGGAATTGTTTGCGAAGTACGAGGGCTACCACCAGTAGCGGGAATGCTGCAAAAACCGTTCGATATCGCATGTACAGCTTTCCAAGACTTCCCAAGGCGTCGACCGTTAATTTGACTTGAATGCTGGACTCGCAAGTCGGGTCTGTCCAGAATTGAAAGCTCAGTCCCTGTTCATCGTGCCTCTTTGGCCGCAATGGGGGAGGGACAAATGGCGCCACTCCATGAATGCTGACACTGGCATGTCTAGCATTGACAAAAAATTTTGACTCGTACGGTTGAGCGAGATACTGACGGATCAAAGGAGAAAATATCTCAGCTTGGCCGCCGCAGACCTGATTGCCGACCTCCAAGTTATAAGCTAGCAAGCTGGACTGAAGAGCAGGGACATTGATTTCCGCCACCATAGGGCGGCTAGCTGGCAGCCTCAATGTCATGCCAAACGCCAACAGTCGTCGAAGGCTAATATTACGCGTCCTGTGCGATTGCGAGTGGTCGCTAAACTCTGCTACAACGAAGTTTGTCGTAGGCTTGAGTGCTTTGTCAATAATAGCAACAAACTGATGATCAGCGATGTCTTCGGTGTCGTATTGTAGATATGAAAATGGACGTGTCGCAGGCTCATTGTCCACGGCAAACGGATGACGATGGGACTTGGTTGAAGCGGGCAACAGCATGGCGTCGTTTGCGGCGTTCTTGCATGCCAGTCGAGTGGACCCTGTACTGTCTCCTGACAGGTCCATATTCAAGGTGAACAAGTTCGTGGCCTGACCAGGTTGGAGGGGGAACACGCTGCAAAAGAGCACCTCAAGCTTTCCATGCTCCCCCGATTTATCGAGGCCAACATCAGTCAAAAGAGTGAATCGCTTGCCTTCTGGGGTCCCTTGCGGGGGAACAGGGAGCAAATGAGCCCTCGGTTTCGAACTCAGTCCCAGTTGACGCAATACCAAACGCTCGCCCTGGGCCATGATATCGTTTGCGTTGTCTTCCAGTGTAAGCAGCGTAGATGGGCCCTCGGAAGGCAACGTTTTTTCGGCAATGGACTCCATACCCGTGAGAAGCCATTTCTTGAACACTCTCATCCTCTCGGCTCTGGGTTTTGTCTGCGATGACCTATGGACATCAACAACGTCGTACATAGCTCGGGCCACAACTTTTCTAAATTGGTCACACCACAGAATCGCCTGGTGATCCATGCTGGTCCAGACCTTGGGGATACCGGTGGTAAAGACGGTGAAGCCGTGGGTCTCGGGAATTATCGACTCAACGCTAGCATAGTCGGATGGCACTACCGTGTCCAAGCCCCCTCCAGCAATCGAGACGAGAGTAACGTGCCACAGTGGGTTATTGTTGGCCCACTTCTGCGAGTAAGCTCTGCGCCAGTAATCGTTGATGTCTTCGTAGATTTTTACAATCTGTCCGTCAAAGGTGACAGGAGGACGGGAATGCGGAGCAGACATAGTGATGATGGTGTTGATCGAATAAGACTGGTAGTTGGGCATTATGAGCATGGTGCGCGCTACGATACCGCCCATGGAGTGGCCCAGGATCAAAACGGACGTCGGGTCTGGCAGGTCCGGGTCTCGAGCTGACATTCGCGGGTCCATATATAAAGACAAGATATACCGAATCGCCTCATTCAGGTATTCCGCCTGGTCCAGCATGGTCTGTCCATGGAATGCAGTGATATCCTCGTTGAAGTCGACGGTGAAGAAGTCGAGGTTGCGGGCACCAGCGGCGGCCGCAGCCTCGTCATGTTGTAGGGACTCGTGGAAATAGTTTGCGGCCTCTGCTGCTATCGGACGAACTTGTTTGTAGCTTCCAGCATTACCTGGGATGAATAGAACAGGGACACCTCTCAACTAGAGCCTATGTTAATATGGCATGCCACGTAGGCGCAAAAGTCCAGGGACTTACCTTTCTTTCATCGTCAACGCCTTGCTCGCGATATAAATACAGAGAATATTTCGTCGCGAAGCGGGTATGCTCCGTGTCGAAGTCGCGTAGACGTATATACGTGGGTCGCATGTAAGACATCCGACATCCCTTGGCGTCGAGCTGACGGGTCCAGGACGAATTCAAGATGGCGCAAAGCAGGGTGATGCCAAGAACAGTAACAGCAAGGGCGAGAATGGTGATGGACCACGGGCCACGAAATCGAGGGCGACGACTAGTGAAGCGCATTTCAGCCATATTTTCAGTGGTCGTGTGGGCTTTCTCGTCGTCGTCTTCTCTGCCTTCGTCGGTGGCGGGGGCGTGATCTCCGTCGTTGTCGTCGAGTTGATGGACACGGACTACGGACTGGGGTTGGTGGTGGTGGTGGTGGTTCGGGGGCTGGCGCTGTGTGTTGCTTCGACGAGCGGTAGAGGATGAGGGCAACGGCGCGGCCAGGGATGGGTCTGGCAAAGGCGACGAAGAAACAGTTATGGGATGGTTGTCGAATGATACATTCGGTCCATATTCGAGCTTCCAATTGGCGTTGAGTGATCGTCTACTCCTCGCAGAAGACGGTCTCGAGGCAACTGGCAGATGTTTGGGGTGTGCGACAGAATTGCGGGTGCGAGCAGGCTCTTGGATCGTGGTTACAGGAGGCTCAGCAAGAGGGTCGTCGCTGTCGTCGGTCGAACCCGACGAGCGCCTCTTCATGGGTGGAGAGGGCTCGCTCGAGTCTTCCTCGGGAGGAAATAGTCGGTCGATTGAGCCGTCGGGATACGTTTGGGACGGAAAGGAGGAGAGAATGGGAGCTGGGGCGATCGTAGGTTAGAGACGATGCGGACAAGCGAGAAGAGGGACGAGAGAAAGAGAGAAGCGTGCTACTAGAAGGGACTTACCTCACCATTGGAACAAGCGAGTAAGGGTCTGGGACGCTGAGCTGATGCACTGTGATGCGGAAGGGTTTTGGGGGGGCGATGCTAGGTGCCGAGCTACCTGAGGTGCCTAGGTAGGTAAGGTAACGCAGGTAAGGTACATTGGGCTTGCAGCAACCTACCTAGCACAATCGAGGTGTCGGCTAATAGGTGTTCTTGAGGACCCCCATCAGAGCCCGAGTGCCTGCAGACCTAACTAGGTACCCAAAGGTAGGCAGGCAGGTAGAGGCTCGGAAATGTCACTTGGGCCTGAAGTGGCCTGTGGTTCTGGATGCGACGAATACCTACCTACCTAACCAGCGGCCGTGCAGGCTTTGACAGTGCCTTGAAAGTTTCCGCGGTTCCGCTGCGCTGGGCTGGGAATGCGTGCAGTGATAAGCCGAATACCTACCGCATGTACTTTACATGTACCTGGTGAGTAGGTAAGGTACCTTAGATTATCTCGTTTCTTCCTTCTTCTGCCTTAAGTCAGGTAATCACCCATCCCCTTATCTCTAGGTAAGGTTCAATACCTAGGTAAGGTACCTCCGGATACTTGCGTAGGTAGTAGGTATTTCTCTAGGTAAGCGCCTACCTGCCTCCTCCTTAACATACTCGCCGATCTAGGTGCCTTGTGAAATGTCGTTCTCAGAAGCTTCTGCGACCCGGGCCTCCCGATACGTCGCTGTACCGCACATGCAGAATTAAATAATTGCCTCAAATGCACCCTGCAATTGTACTCGTACAAAGCGATAGCTCTAGGTAGGCTAAGAGCTGGCCTTGCATTGATTACGAAAGCATGGTGTATTAGGTAGACCCCTGGTCCACCTCGGTCTCCTTTCCCTCTGATATCTCGCGCTGCCCCGGCATCCCTGGCCCTCGAACCGCCTATCATTGCCCCAATGTGACATGAAACGTTTTCTGCTTGTTTCTCCAGCAAACGCTGTGTTGGTCGCCGCCCTCGTTTTCTGCTGCTTTTCTGTTGACATAATTATCCTCTGTCTTTTTATTTTGTTCGTAATCCTGCCTTGCATCTACTTCCGGCACACATGCTCACGCCCGCCGTCTTGGAATGCAAGAGTAATACGCGACCACAAAGTAGCCTCAGAGATAAGCCAGACCAGGTTCGTTGATCCGCTGAGCTCACCAAGCCTGGCCAGAACAAGATCGAGATCCGACGCAGTCAACGGCAGGTAATCTCCATTACGGCGCTGTGCACGGCGCTGTGCTCTGCACATTTCTTTCCAACTACAGATATCCACTGTAGTGGTAGAGATGGCTGGCTCCGCCAATGGCTTCAATAAGTCCATACCTTTCGTAGGAATGTCTTGGCTGGGGACTAGATGTACCTAGACGGGTAATTCGCAGTGGACACCTCAGACAACGGCCCGATCTGCCACAAACCCATCAAACCCCCGTTCGGCACGGTACTCGTGTACCCGTGGATGTTCAGTGAGGTCACGGCTCAGGACCAATGACGAGCTTACGACTCTCAAATCTCACAGGCGATGGGTTTCATGGACCAGGGCTGCGCTTGTAACGAGGCCAGAGATGGTCGCCGTTTCCTCGTTCCTTGAGACGCCGGCCTCTGTACAATTTGCTTCTATTCACCGAACCGCATCTTGCCTCCGGAGAAAGATTAGGAATGGCTCGTCGGCAGCGATTGGTCGCTTATTACGCATCTGCTGACTCCCAGATTAGCGGACTGAAGGCCCACGTTTCTAGTGTCCACTTACCCTATAAGTCCCGAGTGTCAAGCATTTTTTTTGACCAAGAAACGCGTCCTTCAGAGCGTGCCAAGGCGGCAGTGGCAGTGCGTGTAGCGTGGCGATTTGGGCGCGCTGTCTTGTGTTTGGGTGAGTTGCTATCCGTAGGCAAGGATGACAAGGTACCGTGGTAATTCTAGCCGCCTTGCTTATGTCAGGTAGCCTACCTTCGTCCCTTCCCAAGTCGCGACCCAGATGCACCTTACCTTATCCGGCAAACACACTATACGCGCCTGGCGCGTCTTCCAGTTCAATGACAACACCCGGTCCATCCTCTCGATGGAATGAATGTATGGAGTATTGAACTTCGAAGAAACTCATCGTCGAAATGGCCACTATAAAGCCCATCGAGGGCCGCACCGTAAGCTTGATTACGCCGCCCCCTGAAAATAGCATAACCACGATCCCCTGCTGACAATTCTCGAAGGTGCATCAAATACAATCTGGCCAAGTTATCGTTGATCTCTGTTCTGTTGTCAAGGAATTAGTCGAAAACAGCATCGATGCGGGCGCCAGTAGCGTAGGTATGGTTGCCAAACTCATTTCAGTCCAGATATGCCAGCCGTTTCTCTCTTTCTCACCCTTGCTTGCTAACGGCTCATCGAAGACGTTCGCTTCAAGAACCAGGGTCTCGATTCGATCGAGGTTCAAGACAACGGCTCAGGCATCTCGCATGACGACTACGATACTATTGCCTTGAAGCACTACACTTCGAAGCTTTCAACCTACGCCGATTTAGCTACCCTCGAGACATTTGGTTTCCGTGGTGAAGCCCTGTCTTCACTATGTGCGCTATCGCGGTTCAGTATCGTCACTTGCCTAGCAAAGGACGTTCCCAAAGGAACCAGACTCGAGTTCGAAATTTCAGGCAAATTAGGCAATACAAGTGTTATTGCTGCTCAGAAAGGCACCAATGTCATCGTCGAGAATCTATTCTATAATCTGCCTGTCCGTCGCCGCGAACTCGAACGCAACATTAAACGAGAATGGAACAAGGTCATTTCGCTCCTCAATCAGTATGCCTGCATCCAGACGGGTGTCAAATTTACCGTATCACAGCAGCCCAGCAAGGGCAAACGCATCGTTTTATTCTCCACCAAAGGCAATCCGACAACTCGTGAGAACCTCGTCAATATATTTGGCGCCAAGACGATGATGGTTCTGGTCAAGCTGGACATGACGCTAGATTTCGAGCCAACCGTCAGTCGTGGTGTGAAAAATGCACAGAGGATTGAAAAGGTTTCTACTGAAGTCCGTGTTCAGGGATACATCAGTCGGCCAGCGCATGGCGAAGGCCGCCAGACTCCAGATCGCCAGATGTTTTTCGTCAACGGGAGGCCTTGCGGCTTGCCTCAGTTTGCTAAAGTTTTCAACGAGGTTTACAAAGCATACAACTCGTCACAATCTCCCTTCATATTTGCAGACATTCAACTTGACACTCATCTGTATGATGTCAACGTCAGCCCTGATAAACGCACCATCCTCTTGCATGACCAAAATCGTATGTTGGAAAACTTAAGGGAGGCCTTGACTGCTCTCTTCCGATCACAGGACTACTCTATACCAGTGGGGCAGTCATCCACGCAAAAGCTTCATCGAGGTACCCAAGCCACCGTAACCGACATCGAGGTCGACGGCGAGGTCGACGGCGAGGGCAAAGGTACTCAGACTGTGGCACAAAACACCAAGAAGCCGACGTTCACAGCGAATGGGCCACGCCCAGCCATCCAGCACCACGGTTCAAGCTCTGAGGATGGAGAGGATCGATCCCCACCGCGCAGCAAACAAGTCCGAAAGACTCGTGCGACACAGCAAAAAATAACATCACCCGCAGACCTACAGTCGCAAAGTTTGATGAGTCGCTGGGTTGGAAGAACAGCAAAAGAAAATCGAGAACCCGACGAGCTGCGGTCGAACAGTGGGGGCGATACCGGGATATCGACAACTCCCGGACAGCCTGGTGAATCACAAGGAGAAGATGAAGTTGCTGAAGAGCCGCCAGGGTCCCCAGTGAAGGTGCTGGATACTACGCCAGCAGGCACAGTAGAAACCCCTCGGAGGGTGCTAGACTTTCGTGCTCGTCTCGCCGAGCTGGATAAGCGAGAGGACCCCGAAGCACCGTCAAAACATGTACCAAGCACTTCTGAAGGCGGAAAAGCCTCTGACCAAGCTGAGATCCCAGCCATTACGCCGATTAGGACTCCGGTAGACAACAGCATGCCGACAGTGACGCCACGAATGTCGAAAAGACATGCCCCAGATGTTGCTACCATTATCATTGGAGACTCCACCGTCGTAGGGTCAGCAGAAACACACGCTAAGAAATTGAAGCTCGATCAGGGGACAGGACATGCAAAATCGCCCACTAGCAAACCCACGACCTTAGGTTCATCCTCCGGCTCTCGTTTGACACAGATTCTTTCAGCCAATCGATCTAGAGATGAGGCGGAAAAGGCCAGTGACAGTTTGCAAGATCTAGACAAGATCGGCGCAGCCACGGACGTTGGTAGCCAAGCGAACGGCTCCGATTTGCCCAGTTCTCTTAGAGAGAATCATTCAAGCGAGGCAATGGAGACTGTTAACTTTATTGAAGAGTTACCACGTACCCCAGGAGAACTCCACAGCCAAATCGATGCACCTAGCTTCAAGTCACCTCGTTTGGACGACGTTTCAGCCCCGGATCAGTCTGTTGCAACCGAGCACCAGCCTGAGGAAGATGAATTGGAACGATCTGAGGCTTCCAGTAAGAGGCCCACTGCTCTCAATGCCGGAGTCAAGCGGAAGGATGCCACCCTACAACATGAGCAAAGCATAAAGATCAACGAGGGGGGTCTGCACACTCAAATGAGGTTGTGGGCATCTGAAATGAAGCGAGAAAATTCACGTCAAACCAACGCCCTCAGTGCCTTGGGCTTAGAGTCGCAAGATGCTGAAGAAGTCCTGTCCCTTATTATTACCAAAGCTGACTTTGGAAACATGACTATCGTTGGCCAATTCAACATGGGTTTCATCATCGCTGTCCGTTACGCATCAGGCAAAGGGGCTGGTGGTAGTTCTAGCAGCGATGATGAGCTCTTCATCATTGACCAGCATGCTTCGGATGAGAAGTACAACTTTGAACGACTGCAGTCGACGACAGTCGTACAATCACAGCGACTTGTGCATCCGAAGCAGCTTGAACTCACGGCTCTTGAGGAAGAAATCGTGATGGAGAACATTGCTGCCTTGAACACCAATGGCTTTCAGGTGGACGTGGACAGGTCCGGCAATCAACCTGTGGGATCACGATGCAAACTTCTTGCTCTCCCTCTAAGCCACGGGACAACCTTTACGCTGTCTGACCTCGAAGAGTTGATATCTCTCCTGGGGGACCATCAATCTAACGAGGGCGTCTCCGCCCCACGACCCTCCAAGGTCCGTTCAATGTTTGCCATGCGTGCCTGCCGGAGCAGTGTCATGATCGGAAGGGCTCTGGCGCATCAGCAGATGGAGAAGCTTGTCCGTCACATGGGCGAGCTGGATAAGCCTTGGAATTGCCCTCATGGACGACCAACAATGCGCCACTTGAGTGGGCTCGGCTCTTGGGATGAGATAGGGTGGAAAGAAGACAAACCAGGCGTGGACTGGGCCACGTATGCCCGGGGCTAAAAGCACAATGCGCGAGATGGTCTTTGGAGCAGTATCTCTTCTTCTAATGACTCCCTAACCTGTGCCTCGTTTCATTCACACGACACTGTCTTAGACAGTGACTAAATTCCATTCAGTTTTCCATCTGTCCTGAGGTAAATTCTGCGCAAACACGAACGTTCTCTGTTTACAGCTGAACAGCGGGAATGATAAACAGTCGCCGTGCGCAGACTTGGCCTCTCTCTTTCTTGTTAGCTAAGTACAACATAATATCCAGTACATGCGTTGTTCAGCGTCTTCGCCAATGAGTCAGCCTGAGCTGGCCGTCAGCATTTGAGGTCGACATGAATCGTAATATCGTCCCCGAACTAACTCCCGAAAAATCACAAATCCGTAGAGCAGACCATACAGCATCTCATCTCAGTCGAAGGCCTTTTGAAGTTCAAATTCGGCCCTATAGCACGCTGTACCTTGAATAGCCATTTTTGGACCCAGCCAGACCCTCCTCGGCGACTTTGCCGCTCACGTTACGTCGTCCATAGGTGGAGGAGTACGGCTGGTTGTCGTAGTCATTACCGGAGGACACCTGCCGGCTGTTGCCAACCATGACAGGGGGTGTTGCGGCCTTGAGCTCGCCATAGGGTTTTGAGTAGAAGTCAGACTCCGGCTGGATGGAACTGTCGCGGTTGCGTGGCCACGGCTGTCCCGCCAGCGCAGAAAGCCTCGCATCTGCAATATCATTGCTGCCGCTGACCTGACGGGAATTGAGATTCACCTCAGACAAGGCAGAGTTGCGGGGAGGCAAGAACGATGTCTTGGCTCGTGCGGTCGCCGGGTGAGGATTTGATGCTAAAGGATTGGGGTGAGGGTTCCTAAGATCGTTCTCGAAATCGCTACCCGCCAGATCATTTTCATCGTTTTCAGAATCGGAATCCTCCACGTTGTAACGTTGACCCAAAGCTTCGTACGCCTTATCACTCGAAAGCTTTTTCTCTGCTGCAACAGCGACATCCATGGCACGGTTTCTCTTCTGCGTGCGCGAGATAAGCGAGTCCGTGGCGAACCAGGTTTCGGTGAATTTGCCTGCGTTGCGAGCCTGGGTCGGGGAAGGAATAACTCCAGAGGAAAGAGATGACCGGGGGTTATTCGTCTCGTGGAGCGGGACTTCAGTGTAAGAGCCACGGGGCGAAGAACGAGGAATAGACACTCGGTTGTATTCACTAGCGACGGCTGAGTTTCTCGGTGAGTTTCCCAGTGGGATCTGATATTGCCGACTGGGGAGATCGGCGTGAGAATCACGTGTGCGGTTGGTTAGATCAGAGCCGGCTCTCGTCCGTTGGAAAGGAATGCTGGGCGGTCGAGAAAGGTCTTGATACGGTGCACCGGACCGACGTCGCTCTTCAAGAGGCGTAGAAAGTCGCTTCTCGCCCTCGTCGCTAACGCTGGTCGCGACACTGGACTTGTTCCTCTTATGCTTAGCTCGCGAGGTCAGATGATCCTCCAAAGGGTTCATGTCTGGAGGCATCTGAGTGATTTTGCGAAACATGAAGCCGAGCCAAGCGGAAATGCAGAATGATATTAGATGCAAGCCCCCGGCACCGACGAATGTATAGCTGACGGCCTGAACAAAGTATTCCACGAGCCTCTGGTCAACCCAGCGAGTCGTCCAGGCTGAGCTACTGTTCATGGCCATCAAGGCACCATATGCGTAGAGAGGCATGGCGGCTAGGTCAGAGATACCGGAAAAGAGTTGATAAGCGGTGGATGACGCAGGGCTACGGTCCCCGGCTGGCCTGGATAGGTGGTAAATGGCGTAGAAGCAGTGTACCATCACGACGCCGGGCTAGATTTCATCAGCATGGTTATCAAGTGAGCGCGTCGTTTGCAGCAAACGTACCGTGATACGCATGACCCACCCAGCGAGAGCCTCGATGTTGTTTAGCAGGAGGAGGAGGGCAAGCAGGCCTGCAGCCCCAATTAGTTGCAGGACCCTGAGAGCCAGCTGGACGATCCGTATGCTCTTGATCCAGCTCTTCGTCCGAGGACTGAGGGACACATAATTGCTAGACCTATGCGAAAGCACCATCTGAGCGCTGGATGGTGGTTGGTCAGCACGTGATCATCGTGTAGTCCTGGCTCTCGGGCAAAAGAAATCCAGTTGCACAGAAAATGCTCACTCAGGATGGCGATTGAAAGTGACCAACGGCCCAGTGGGCTTGGGCTTGCGCGGCTTCGGCTCCCAACTCGCACGCGTTACTGCTTTAGGGTCGAACTTGGGCTCGGGAAATCGTGAGTCTCGACTGTTGCTGACGGCATTGTAAAGATAGGGCTGCTGAACCATCTTCGCGGCATTAGACTTGGTTGTTTCGTCCTCAGTCGTAGCAAAAAAAAGAGACAGACGGATAGCGAGTGTGTGTGAGTGTGTAGTTTTCAGGAATGCTTCCACAGAAGGCGGCGTTGAGGTGAGCTGGCTGGAATGCCGCTGGCTTGATCCAGTCAGTTTAATGCGCGTTGGGACTTTGCTGGAGGTCTCTGGGAGAGATTGAGCATGTGGGATGATGAAGGAGGGGAATGCCCGTAAGGTGTTGGTGGGTGAGAGCGAGAGGCTTGATAGTTAAGAGTACCTCAGCTTGGGGTAAGACGAGGCAGAGGGATGTGCCAACCTCAGCTAGCAAGATGCTACAGAGATGTAGGTCAGGCAGTGAGAGTAAGATAAAACAGGGCCCGGCAAATCAAGGATTCAAGTGTGCCTGGCTTGACAGTCATTGCCCGTTATCAACATCACGTCTAACGCAGCTTGAAGGCGCTCCTGTTGCCACAGCAACGAATGTCTAATACGATGTATAGCGCCTGAAACCTGGCCCAGCGCCCAAAGATGGCGTTTCTCACTAGGCCAGGCTCTAAGCCACCCCCCCAAGTAACCAATCACCCCCACTAGCTGATTACCCCAAAATAGATGATTTTTGGCTACTTTAGTATAACCATAAATTAATTAATTTGCTATATATCTCTATGAAAGTTGAAATTAGATGCATATTAACGCATATAATACTTCAGCTACTAGCTTAATACTCTAATACTTCTTTTTAAGCGCTTCTTAGACTTTTTAGGCCTCCTTTTATACTTTTAGTACCTCCTCTTTTATATCTATAATATTGCAGATAACTATAAACCTCTAATTCTTATTAACCTTCACTATAGTATGTTTTATCAGCTTAGTTTACTTAATTTGAAGCTTTAGAGTGAAGATCTCTTTATTATTATATATTTTAGTTATATTAATAAGGTTGAGGTGCTTCCTAATCTTATTAAATACTAACTTATGTATAACGTTATTAAAGCTAGCGTTATCTACCTCTAGGCTCTATAGGAACTTATACCTCTCTAGGTCTCCTAACTTTATAGGGGTAACTATAGCAAAAGAATAAGGTAGAGGAGGGGTTTTAAGTCTAGCTTTATGAAAAGGAGGGGCCTATAGGATATCTATAGCTTCTAATTTATTGAGGAAGGGGCTATTAAGGCATTTCTACTAGTTAATAGGCTATATCCCTGTTACTTTAAAGCTTATTTTAATAATTAGTAGCTAAAAAGCTATCTAGTAGGTATAAGAGTAGTAGTATAGAAAGTTCTACTTCCTAATAGGTATAGAGTTAAGTAATATATTAACCTCTCTAAGCTTCTACTTATAGGCCTTTTTAAAGGGTGAGAATATAGTAATATTTAATAGCTAGGTAATATAGCTAGAGTGAGGTAATAAGTAAACTAAGTAAATACCCTTAATATAGTATTTATATATAAATTTATTTATAATATAACTCCTATAGCTATCTATAATTAAAAGTCTCTTAGATTAAAGCCTCTTAGCGTTTAATATAATACTTAGGATAAATACTTACTCTAGCTATATTATACTTATTGAATTAAATATAAAAGCGCTTATAGTTAATATAAACTACTATATAGTAAAGTTATTAATATTCTTAGGGAACTATTACTATTATATAGTCTTACTTTTAAAGATAATAAGTAGTTAGAGGTATTTACTGTTAGCTAAGATATACTTAACTATAGAGGTCTAAGTATATAATTTTAAGCTCTAAATAAAGATTAAAAGCTTACTAGAACACTTTAGTATTAATCTATTATATTAAACTCCCTCTATAATACTAATTTCATCTATATTCTAGTAGAGATTTATAGGAATAGCTTTAATAGCTAGTAAGTTTATAATATTAAATAGATTATTAATAATATTAGTAGTAACACTCTTTACACATTTATAATTAATCTTCTATAACTTTAAGGTCTTTATAGATAGGTTATAATATAAGAAGCCCTCTATTTACTTCTTACTTAAGAGTTAATAGTCGCTAGAGGTATTAGAGATCTTTTAAGCTATCTTTTTAAGCTATATATAGGTTAGCATAAAGCTTAACTAGCCCTATATAAGGATCTAGCTAGCTAGATAGGCTTCTTAAATAAGAGAGAGCTTCTACTACCTAGCATAAGCCTCCTACTAGTTCACAAAGCCCTTAAGGCGGTTATATAGGGTTATATAGGGCATACTATAGCGTTTAGTAGCAGTATTAATACTCTAACTGCCTGAAACTTTAGCAATAGCGTTTTAAAGGTCCTAGGAGGTATAAGAAGGTATTCTAAATCAATTAGTTATTTTTTTAGAATATTACTGATTTTTTTTAGTTATAATATTAATAATCGTATTAATTAAGTGGTAGTGTTAAGTAGTGAAAAAATGGCTTAATTAGGCTAGTTGGGAAGTGTGGGGTATCGGTTACTTAGGGGGGTGGCTTAAAAGTTGCTTTTTGGACCTCCTACCTACCTTAGGTCAGGTACATATCCACTTTTATCCCGCCGCACTAGTCTTTTGCAGGTAACCTGGAAGACAAGGTCGCAGTGAGCGAGCTGAGACCAAGCCCTCATGTTTGCGCCGTCACTTGGGGATCTGAGGATGTGCTTGACTACGTACCTACCTCCCTACGCACCTTGGATCTTAGCCACATATTTCCATTTTCACGTCTCCGGACAATCCGGGGCTTTTGCGGTTCCGTCATCCCTCGTCCCCGGCAACAGCGCCGCTCACACATCTCCGAGAGGCCCGTATTGGGGGCGGATCCCGGTATTATATCCGAACTCATCCGGTCTGCTACGGTTACTCATCATTGAACTTTTTCTGCTTGGTCTGCCTCCCATCCGTCACTCATAAGCCGAGCTCATCGCACAGTCCTTATCTCCATATCATTGCAATCACTGGGATTTTCGACGATACACTCAGCTGGCGACCCAGCGGGCGAGATTAATCATTGCTTGACCGGCCCAGCAGCACCGCGTGCGTGCTCCAGGACAGTACCGCCATGCTCCTCCTACTCCGAGTCCGGCCGCTTCTAGGCTGCAGCCATGCTCGGCCTCAGGTGGGCACCGGCAACTCAGCGGTCCGCCTGATCAGCACCGAAGCGTCTATCGCAAGGCGAACTCGTTCTCCCGAAGACTCGTTTCGCGTCGCTGTTGTAGGATCCGGCCCCGCCGGTTTCTATGCGTCTTACCGCGTCATGTCTCGGCTCCCAAACGCGAAGATTGACATGTTTGAGTCATTGCCAGTTCCCTTCGGTCTTGTCCGCTTCGGCGTCGCCCCAGATCACCCTGAAGTCAAGGTTGTTTTCTCTCCTCACTCACCTATTTCGGCTCGACTGATGAAACCATCGTAGAAATGCCAAGATAAGTTTGAAGAGGTCGCTGGCTCTCCTAATTTCACATTTGTTGGCAACGTTTCCGTTGGCGAAGCAGGTTTTCATCCGCATAGCTGCACTATTCCGTTTTCGAGTCTACTGCGCCATTACGATGCTGTCTTGTTGTCATACGGGGCAGCAAAGGACAGGACACTTGGTGTTCCAGGGGAATCTGAGCTTCGGGGCATATATTCTGCACGTTCATTCGTTGGCTGGTACAACGGACTTCCCGAGTACGCCGGGCTGGCGCCGGACTTGACCAAAGGCGACGAAGCTGTTATCGTCGGTCAGGGAAATGTTGCTTTGGATGTAGCTCGCATGCTGCTTGAAGATATAGATGTCTTACGCAAAACAGACATCACTGAAGAAGCGTTAGCCAACCTGGCCGTTTCCCGCATCAAGAGGGTTCATGTCATTGGAAGGCGTGGGCCTATGCAGGTGAGCGTAAAACAAAGTCTCCACCGTACGCTCGTAGTTGATAACACTCAATAGGCAGCTTTCACCATTAAAGAGGTCAGGGAGCTGATGAAGATTCCCAGTCTTGCTTTCCATCCCGTCGACCCAACCCTCCTCCCTCCTGAAATCAAGACGCTCCCCAGAGCGGCAAAGAGACTGATGGAGGTAGTAGCTAAAGGCTCAGCTGTCCGGCCCAACGATGTTGCGAGGTCTTGGTCTCTCGATTTTTGCCTGAGCCCAGTAGAGTTTCTCGCCAGCCCGGAATCTCCGTCCGATGTTGGTAGTACCCGGTTGGAACGAACGGAGTTGTCCTCCAAGTTCGACCCCGGTGCCCAGGTTCGCTTAACCGGGGAAACGATAACTGTGCCCTCAGACCTGGTCTTCCGTTCCATCGGCTACAAATCTGTCTCCATACCGGGATTGCAGGAAGCAGGCCTTGCCTTTGATGACCGGCGTGGTGTTGTTATGAACGATGGGCGTGGCAGAGTCTTGCGGCATACCTCGGGGAACTCATCAGAATTCGACGCTTCCCCTGGCGTTTATTGCGCCGGTTGGGTGAAAAGAGGGCCAACAGGAGTTATCGCATCGACCATGATGGATGCTTTCGAGACCGGCGACTCAATCGTACAGGACTGGTTGTCCGGGTTCCCATTTCTGTCCGGAACTGACATGAACACCAAGCATGGATGGGCAGGGATCAGTGCAGAAGTTGGCGACAGGGCCTCGAAAAGAGTATCCTGGGCTGATTGGCAGAAGATAGACAGGGCCGAGAAAGACAATGGCCGTGCTGTGGGCAAAGAACGAGAAAAGTTCACATCCACCAAAGCGATGCTCGATGTTATTTCGTGAGCGTAATAGAGGCCATCACCCATGAATAGACTCATCTATGTAGATTACAAAATATTATATCACTGCTTGACCTTCTCAGTCAACTCGGGCACCTTTTCGAACAGGTCTCCAACAAGACCAACGTCTGCGACCTGGAAAATAGGAGCATCCGCGTCCTTGTTGATGGCCGCGATGACCTTGCTGTCCTTCATACCTGCCAAGTGCTGAATGGCACCAGAGATGCCGACGGCCATATAAAGTTGGGGGGCGACAACCTTGCCAGTTTGGCCTACCTGGAGACTGTTGTCCGCGTAGCCACTATCCACCGCAGCTCTGGACGCACCGACCGCAGCCCCCAAGGAGTCGGCCAGTGGCAGCATCACTTTGTCGAACTCTTCCTTGGACTTGAGGCCTCTGCCACCAGAGACGACTCTGCTGGCAGTTGCGAGGTCTGGCCGGTCGGACTTGGCAAGATCCTCGGAGACCCACTCGGTGGTAGACTCGGACTTGGGGTCGATGCCCGCCTCAACGCCTGCCGAACCACCGGCTATCTCTGCAGCAGGGAAAGCTGTACCCCGAATTGTGATTATCTTGACGGGATCAGATGACTCGACCGTGGCAATGGCGTTGCCGGCATAAATGGGACGAACAAAGGTATTTTCGCTCTCGATAGAAGTAATATCAGAGATTTGCTGAGAGTCCAGAAGCGCAGCAACGCGGGGTAAGAGGTTCTTTCCGAAGGCAGTGTGTCCAGCGATAACGTGGGTGTAGCCGCCCTTCTTGATGTTCTCAACCAACAACGGCGCATAGTTCTCGGGAAGGCCCTGCAAAAGAACAAGAAAAAAAGAGCGTCAGAGAGTCCAGTCCGTATGCAAGATGTCCAAAAACTTCTACCCTCGGAGCAGAGGCAAACCTTGTCGTATGCGCTGTTGTCAACAGCAATGATCTTCTCTACGCCTTCGACCTTGGCCGCCTCCTCTGCAACTCCCTTGATGTTGCTTCCCGCCACGAAGCCGTGAATTGGTCCGCCGAGCTTCTTCGCCGCGGTGATGGCGCTCAAAGAACCGTGGTTCAATTGACCTTCCCTCTGTTCTAAGAGGGCGAGAGTGGATAGTAGACTCCTCGTCGATCTTGATCGGAGCCCCGGCAGTCCGCTGGTCGCCCAAGCAGCCCCGCTGACAGCGGCTCTTCGGGTTGGGAACAGCATGATGATTTAAACAGATATGGGAAAGCAAAAGGTATGCTTGAGTTCGAAATGAGAAAAGAACCGCCGAAAACTTGAGAGAAGTAGGTGTTGTACGGCTGTTGTGGTGGACGACGCAAATAGGTAGGAACGGTTTGACACGGCCCGAGGTTACTACGCCGAGTTCGCATGAAGCCTTCCTCAACTGCCAATGTGCCGTCATCAGAAGGGAGGGCCTTTGGCTAAACGCCAGGGGTGGCTCTAGGTCGAACGAATCGGCTTTATGTCTGCTTTTTCCGGCCGTGCAGCCTCAGGAACTGAGCGTCGGAGGTCACGTGTGAGCGTACGTACTATGCAGTAGAGACGCAACCATGGTGTTCTACTGAATAGGTTACCTAAGCCAAGGTGGTCCCCAGAGCAGGTGGCCACCTACGCTAGGTAACAGTGGAGGAGTGCCCAGAGCTGGCAGCGCCAGGCTTACCTTACCTTACCTACTACTGTCTGTCGCAAGTACCTAGGTACCTGAGGTACCTTGAACAATACCTACACTGTATTATCCTCCCCCAGCATCTCGCGCCAAAATTTCTCCAGGCCCAGACGCGACTACTCCATAACCACCTCATCTCGTTACTCAACATCAACACCACGCGCTGCTAGAGGGGTAAACCTGTGGGCTGCATCATCAAACAACCAAAGTCGCCAGTCGCATGCCACAGATTGATCCAATCGACTGTCTCTGACTCCGATTTGCGCGTCGCGCCATTGCATTTACCCGCGACTTCCAGGCAGCCTTGATGTCCGTTGCCTCCTGAGGTCCCTTCGCCCAAAGTTATCATGGAGGACCAGACTACCTACGGCTTATCTAGTGCTGCCTCCCCCGGCAGCAACCCAATTCTTTCTCAGCCGCCGTTGCAGCCTGCTGCAACTACATCTGGAGATGGCGCCGAAGGTACATGTTCCCGTCTGACTCTTCCGTTATCGACGCAGCCCCAACTAAATCAACCTCACTGAGCAGACGTCCAGATGACCGAGGGCCCTATCGCGGAACCCAACATCAAGCAAGATAGCGCGACGCCTGCACCCGGCGTGACTTCCGACAACCCTCTCGATGCCCCCGATGGCCCAGCGCCCGAGGCTACCCAAGACGAGGACATGGCAGGTGCACGCGATGAGGTCAAGGACGGCCAATCGAAAGAGGGGGATGATGCCGCAGCTGGAACCGATGCGGATGGGCAGGACTCCAAGACCAAGGAGACGCTGGAAAATGCGGCTCGGGAGCACCTCATCTCTCAGACACACGCCATCGTCCTGCCAAGCTATAGCACCTGGTTCGACATGAACACCATTAACGACATCGAGCGCAAGGCCATGTCTGAATTCTTCAACAGCCGCAACCGCAGCAAAACCCCGGCCGTTTACAAGGACTACCGCGACTTCATGATCAACACGTACCGTTTGAACCCGGTTGAATACCTTACTGTCACAGCTTGCCGACGCAATCTGGCAGGAGATGTCTGCGCCATTATGCGGGTGCACTCTTTTCTTGAGCAGTGGGGCTTGATCAATTATCAGGTAAGTTTCTTTTGGTTTCCATCTTTATGGGTGTATGCTGCCATGATCAGGGTTAACAGTGAACCAGGTTGATGCCGAGCAAAGACCATCGCATGTTGGCCCACCATTCACCGGCCACTTCAAGATCATCTGTGACACGCCCCGTGGTCTTCAGCCGTGGCAGCCGTCTTCTGATGCGGTTGTGTCGGCTGGAAAGCCTAGCGCGGACACAGAGAAGAAAGCGTCGGCGACGTCTGGCCCCAAGACCGACGTCAACCTCGAGGTTAGCCGTAACATATACGAGGCAAGCGCCAAGGGCGCAAAGCTCAACAAGACGGAGCCTAAGACCAATGGAGATGCACCAATTACCAATGGCATCTCAGGTGTCGAGGAGGCAACGAAGACGCCTATTGTTAAGGTCAACTGCCATACCTGCGGTATTGATTGCACCAGACTATACTATCACAGCTCTCAAACCGATCCCAACTCCAAGACCAAGTACGACGTCTGCCCAAGCTGCTATCTTGAAGGCCATCTGCCTGGCAACCAGACCAGTGCTCAATTCACTAGGATGGAGAACCCCACTTACACAACTGTTCTTGACCGAGATGCGCCTTGGAGCGATGCGGAAATCCTACGACTCCTGGAAGGTATCGAGAGGATGGATGACGACTGGAATGAGATTGCGGACCACGTTGGCACTCGCACTCGTGAGGAGTGCGTCTTACAGTTTTTGTCCCTAGACATCGAGGGCAAGTACGCAGACGACCTTGCTGTTAACGCACCTACGGGTCTTGCCATGCTTGGAACACAGGGTGGCCACCTTCCTTTCAGCCAGGCGGATAACCCTGTCATGTCTGTGGTTGGGTTCCTCGCGGGTCTCGCAGATCCTGCGAGCACGGCTGCTGCTGCCAACAAGTCGGCCGAGGAGCTCACGCGGAAGCTGCGCAGGCGTCTGGAGGGAGGCGGCTCAGGCGAGCAGGCGACTACTAACGGCAAGGGCAAGGACAAAGATGGCGACTCGATGGAGATTGACGTGGCCACAACCACCACCACCACCACCACTACAACCACAACGACTCTGGCAACGATCCCGATGGCCACGATGGGTGCCCGGGCTGCTGGTCTGGTGTCACATGAGGAGCGCGAGATGACGCGACTTGTTTCAGCGGCGGCCAACCTCACACTTCAAAAACTTGAACTGAAGCTGAAGTACTTCAACGAGATGGAGGCCATCTTGCAGGCGGAACGAAGAGAGCTTGAGCGGGGCCGCCAACAACTATTTTTGGACCGCCTTGCATTCAAGCGTCGTGTTCGCGAAGTGCAGAACTCCCTGAAGACAGCAGTTGAGGCGGGTGGGGATCAGGGCCTCAAATTGGCTCAGGACGCCATGACGGACGGCGCGAGTCTTACGTTCCAAGCTGTTCCTGGATCCAGTGCAGTACAGCCATTGAGCAGCGAGGGCCAGATCAAGAGCTTCGAGGCTTGAGTGATCGCCACCGATTGGGTAGCCAAGAGCAACTGAGAAGTCGTTAAAAATGATTGAAGCGAGTGACGGCGGCGACGGAGGGTTGATGTTTCCGTGTTCTTTCTTTTTCTATTCCGAAGGGTTTGGGTTGGCGACGACTAAGGTAGGAGGAAATGGAACGAATAATTGCGGGGTGTGATTTGACATCGTTTTGGTATTCCAGGGCAGGCGTCCAAGGGATTCCGAAGGCTCGGCGACGCATTGTCTCCTGGTGCAAGTACGTGTATTAGATACATAAAGCCATTTACCTATCTGTATGATCTCTTGTTCATAAGCGGACGCTCAAGGCTCGCAAAAGTCGACTTTGTGCAGCGCCTGCCTCGGGGGTGTATTAGTAGCATCAAAGCTAGGCTTACGAGATGGGTTGGGAGGGAGTCGAAGATCCCCGTGCTCCGAAACTACGAAAGGAATTCTGGTCCGTTCGTCCAGGACATCCGTTAGCCCAGTCCGGAACAGTCCGGTGTCTTGTTCATCCGTTCTTTGTGCCGTGAGTGGCTCCATATGACAGAACCCTCTGTGCCTGTCGACTGCTAGACCTGCATGCTACGATAGGGAAACACATGACTGAGAGGAAAGAAGACGACGAGGGAGATGGAAGCAACGCCTGAGTCTGCCCGCATTACACTGCTGCCAGGGCCGGCGCGAAGCGCGGGTCGCCGTTTGGCCGGGTCCCGCACCCGGGCATACCTACGCGAACCCCGAGCCTACTGTGAAGGTTGGATAAGGCTCTCAAACGCGTCAAGAAAAGCAGCATCCAACTCGATCGTGGAGTCGCCTGGTTGGAGTACAAGTGGGGATCTAAGCCAAGACGCACTGTGCACTTCACTGGGGAGCCCAGCACACCTTGGTGCGGGGCACATACCTACCCAGCGGACTTTCAAACCTCTAATGAACACTGTGTACCTAACATAGGTAGGTAGGTAAGGTAGGTGAGTGCCGCAGTGGAGGAAGAAGAGTACCTACGTACGGGGTAGGCAGTGATGTGTGCAGGACCCCCTGTTTTGCCTCGGCTCAAAGGCTCTAAGGCTTGAATTAGCCACGGTTGCCGGCTGCACCGCACAGCGCCGAGGGACACCAACGAGCAATCAGGGTGCAGGTTCCCCATTCCCCCAGTTCCTGCTCCGCCGAGCGGTCACTTTCAATGAACCGGGGTTGGACACGGGGAGGGCAGGTTTGTTCCGTACGTACCCCATCGTACTTCCCCGTCCCTGAGGTATTTGGTCATCCGCAGGTCAAGGCAAATTGACCTTCGCTCAGGAGGGAAGAGAAGGGACGGAAGATGAGAAATGATGTTGATCAAAGCCCAGCGCCAGCACCATCTCCGAGTCCAAGCCAGAATCAAGTCCGGCATCACATCACAAAAGCGCACCCAGCCCTCGTGGAACAGCGTGACTTGGTTCTTCTCCAATCGATGTTCCCCATGACCTTGTCCTGATCTTTATTGCCTTCCGTCTTGTCGGCGCTTTCTCCCTAGCCACCTTGTTACTTTCCGTACCTACCTCAGCTAAACGTGCCGCGCTACACCACACTACAGCTGCCGCAGCTACGCTGTCGCACTCAGACAGCCGTCATCCTGTCCATCGACTGGATCAATTCCACCTTCGTCTACGCGTCCTCCATCATCCCGAGGCATCTTTTCCCAGTTACCACTCCCGTTACCGTTACCGCTGCCGCTTCCGCTGCCGCTGCACCTCCCAACCAGCCTCCCATCTAGTCCTCACGAGGCCAGTCCCCCGCCTCCGATTCTTACCTATACTACGTCTCTCACGCACATACGCCACATCCCTGTCCCGGTTGATTAAGGCCCGCGTGGGTGCTGGGTTGCTGGGTTTTGGCTTGTGACAAGCAGCCACTCTGTCGACGGCTAGGATCCGCTCCGATCCATAACGACTGACTTGCTGCTCGACTGCCGCGGATCTCTGCGGCTACGTGTGCCAACTATTTTAATACCACTTCCACACGCACCAGTCGCTGCACCTAATCAAAAACTGGTCATGTCGGCCATCCTGCGAGCTCTGGAGGCTAGGTCTGCCACCGCAAGATCCAATATACGACTGCAAAGGTTCAATCGTCCGGTGAGTTGGACAACCCACCCCGTGGAATACTTCAGACGCTCGCTTTCCACCTACCTCCTCCCGTCCACCGCGCCCATCGCGTCCCCCACTCCGCCCACTTGTGTGTTCCGTTACAGTCGCCCGTACTTGCCTTCTTCTTCTTCTCCAACTCGACCGTACATTTTCTAACCGGTCTTCTTTCTATTCCAGACCATCGCAGTCATGGCGCCAGCAGCGAAGCGGAACAACAGTTCGCTGCCTTCTGGTAAGTCCTTCTGCGTCCCTGCGCCAGTCGATTCTGAATGCGCTCAGTCATAACCACGGCGCATCTCATACCACTATGCTAACGGCATCGCCAAACCCAGGCTACGTCGAGGACAAGTCCAAAGGACCGATGCTGAGATTCCAGGATTCCCTGCCTCGGCTGCCCGTACCCTCCTTAGAGGAGACTGCTGCCCGTTACGTCAAGACCCTGCACCCTCTCCTTTCAGAGTCCGAATTCGCCGCCAGCAAAAAGGCTGTCGAGGAGTTTGTCAAGCCCGGTGGCATTGGCAGCAAATTACAAGAAAAGTTACTCGCGCGCAGAGAGGATTCTGCTCACAGAAACTGGCTGTACGAGTGGTGGAACGATGCCGCGTACCTGAGCTACCGCGACCCTGTCGTCCCCTACGTCAGCTATTTCTATTCCCACCGCGACGACCGTCGGAGGAGGAATCCTGCCAAAAGAGCAGCAGCCATCACCTCTGCTGTACTTGAATTCAAGAAGGAGGTTGATGATGGCACTTTGGAGCCTGAGTACATGAAGAAGCTCCCGATTTGCATGGACAGCTACAAGTGGATGTTCAACACCAGCCGTGTCGCTGCAAAGCCTGCCGACTACCCTGTCAAGTTCTCGCACAAAGAGCATAAGCACATCATCGCCATTCGTAAGAACCAATTTTTCAAGATTCTCCACGAGGTCGACGGCAAGCAGCTTAATGCCTCGGAGCTGGAACAACAGTTTAGCAAGGTTTACGAGCTGGCCCAACGAGTGCCTGCTGTTGGTGCCCTCACCAGCGAGAACCGGGACGTTTGGGCGGACGCACGCGAAATCCTGCTGAAAGCCAGCCCGAAGAACTCTGCCGCATTGGAAACCATTGAGGCTTCTTCCTTCGTTGTTTGTCTTGACGATGCTGCTCCTGTGACCCTTGAGGAGCGCGCGCATCAGTATTGGCACGGCGACGGCGCAAACCGTTGGTATGACAAGCCTTGCCAGTTCATCGTCAATGACAATGCCACCTCGGGCTTCATGGGAGAACACTCCATGATGGACGGAACCCCGACTCACCGCCTCAACGACTTCATCAACGACCTCATTTTTAACAACAAGATTGATCTCTCTGACCCTTCCATCCGCTCCAACTTGCCGGAACCTCAGGTTGTCAAGTTCGATGTGACGAAGGAGGTCCAGGCGGAGATCGACCGCGCGACTAAGGACTTCCATGATGTAATTGGCCAACACGAGCTGGCTGTCCAGGCGTATCAAGGCTATGGCAAGGGTCTTATCAAGAAATTCAAGTGCTCGCCCGACGCCTATGTTCAGATGATTATACAACTGGCTTACCACAAGATGTACGGCAAAAATCGGCCCACCTACGAGTCGGCTGCTACCCGCCGCTTCCAGCAAGGCCGGACCGAGACATGCCGGACCGTTTCGGATGCGTCGGTTACATGGTGCAATGCCATGGCGGATCCTAATATCGAGGATAAGGATAAGGTCGACCTGTTCCGCCAGGCTATCGATGCCCACCTCGAGTACATCACAGCGGCCTCGGATGGCAAGGGTGTTGACAGGCATCTTTTCGGGCTCAAGAAGCTTCTCGAGCCGGGCCAAGAGATACCGGCCATTTACCAAGATCCGGCGTTCTCATATTCTGCTTCTTGGTATCTCTCAACCTCGCAGCTGAGCTCCGAATTTTTCAACGGATATGGATGGAGCCAGGTTATTGATGCTGGCTTTGGTATCGCCTACATGATCAACGAAAACAGGTATGCCTCCATGAATACGTCACCAGTGTCGTTTATAATCTGACACATTTAGTATCAACTTCAACGTTGTGTCCAAGGGTCTCGGCAGCCAGCGGATGAGCTTCTTCCTGAATGAAGCCGCTGGCGACATGCGCGATCTGCTCATGCCGACAATAAAGCCAGCAAAGGCTAAGCTCTAGAATCGGCGCAAGCGGAACCAGGTTGTTATCAGAATAGACGCGGTCAATACTTCCCGTACAAGCTCGTATTTGTGTGTGAGTGCGCCTGGTTGGGGCGGCCGGATGTGGTTTTTAGCATCTATACAGTAGAAGCGTGTCAATTATAGACGGACCAGGTTTGTCATTCAACTTGACGATCAATTTGACCTGTTTCAATACGTATCGCTTGAGTAATTGTGCGCTATCCTTCAGAACAAGTAGCCAACGTAAGTATTGTATTTGCTTCCGAAATTTTCTCGAGCTCGAATCCTTCTATAGACAGGATGGGGATGGGCCACGAGTGAAAGCGCTCGGATAAGCACGCTGAGTCAAAAGAGAAATCGAAGGGGGCCAAACCCAGAAGTCGCAGGTTGGGTTCTTATAGGTACAAACGGATGTTGACTTGCAGTGTGAAAATGAGCAAACCGCCGCAATGCTGACGCCCACGATGCAGCTCAATTCTTTTGTGATTTGATATCGGAAGAATGTCGGACTAGCCAGAGTGAGATACAATCTCGTTGACCAAATCACCCTTGCTCTCGTCAAAGTAGGAGCAAATCTGGGACGGCAAAGGCACCTCCTTGTAGTCCTCGTCTTCCCCTGAGATAACGTTAAGGTTGATGCCGGAGGACTTGCTCGAGTAAATCTTGGTTCCCGTGCTCTCCTTGCTGAAATAAATCTGGGCACCATCGATCGAGTCCATCAAGACGGCCGGCACAGCACCGAGCACTTGCAACGCAAAATTTTGGGACTTGATAACATCCACTGTGGATATCAGAGACTCCACGATGAGGGACAGACGCGTTGAATTCTCAATCGTGACCGCATTGGCCTTGCCCTTTACAATGATGGTGGTATTGTTGCACCTGCTGATGAGAATTGAGTGAGAGATGGAGGCTTCGATCTCGATCGGCTGGGCTTCCTTTTCGAAATTTTCCTATCCGAATGTCAGCCGTGTTGCACTTTCGACGCGTAAAATTGTGGTATCAGGCCTACAATGGTCCACTTATTGCCCTCGAGCACCTTCTTGGGTGGCTTTTTAACGCGCATGCTCTCCGGCTTCGGCTTTCTCTGAGGGGCTGGGCTCTTGCCGCGCGCCGAACCATCATGATCAGGCACTGTAGAACTGGCACGAAGAGAGGGGTTCTTATGCGTCATCTCCGACCTGTCAACCTTGCGCAGACCTTTGGTCACGGCTTCGCCCTTGTTCAGCTCGGAGAAGACTGCACCCAGCCCACCTTTTCCGCCAGTCTCTTCCTTAATCTCAAGAACTGGAGGAGGGCCGGGAGGTGGTGGCGGCGGGGGCAAAGCACCTGCGGGAGGCGGTGGGGGAGGAGCGGCGGCGGCGACGGCCGTGGCAGACGCCGCAAGGGACTTGGCAACCTCCTGAGCCGGCTGGCCCTTCGGGTTCCATGGGATACCGTTGGGAAAGTGCTGCTTGACGTAATCGGCCAGATCGCGGAAAACCTGGTAGAAAGCGTTAACCCACTCCACCTGCTGGGTGTCCCTGTGAGCTGCCAGTCAGCATAGACAAACACACCGGGTTAAAGCCATCAACCCAGGAGACAGCTTACTTGTCCTTTTGCTCCTTCAATACCCTGTTACCAAAGAATTGTGCAGAACCCAAAGAATCGTCAACGTGCTTGTAAGGACGATTGTCGACGGTGACCCATGCGAGGACCATAGATCCTTCGGCTACAGCGCTGAGCTGCACGAAGACGGGAGAACCTCGGTTAGATTCTTTGATGTTGCTGACGGCAACGAGAGCCTCGTTGATGGGCTTGAGCAAGTCCTGGTACACGGCCATCTCGGCGCCGTTCAAATCGGGCTTCTTGGCCTTGGTGGTGATGAGCAAGAAGTGACGCTGAGCTTGGAAACCCTGCAAAACCTTGGCGGCCTATATTGCGAACACTGTATCAGCATCACCTGTAACTTTCGCTTGATGTATCTTGTGCCGGACGGACCTGATCGGCAATGAGACCACCCAGCTGCTTGCTGATTTTGACATATTTGTCGACGGTTGTGGCTAACAACTGATCAAACTCTTCGATGGACTCGGGAACGGGTTCGGGGGGGGCTTGGGGAGCGGCGGCAGCTTGCGGCGGAGGCGGCGCAGGCAAAGAAGCATTGGAGGCCGACGGCGGGGTGGCAACGGATTGGTTTAGCGAGGGAACAGCTTGAGGGAGTTCGATGGTAGAAGAGGCGATATCTTCGAGTCTGGCAGTGGCAGCTTCGAGCCTATTTCCAAAGTTAGGAGCTTCTACAGCACTGTCCAGGTAACTTCGGGCAAAGGCAGGGGCGAGCGCTTAGCAGAAGTGATCGAATCTGCCGCATCATGGTTGATGCCAAGGTTGATTTGCGCAGAACGTGGGTGATAGACGCGTACCGCTTGATGAGGGTTGTAAGGTTGTGCATATTGTTCGTTGCCATATTAGTCC
Organism: Colletotrichum sp. SAR 10_76; assembly: GCA_025327145.1. Classification (NCBI taxonomy): domain Eukaryota; kingdom Fungi; phylum Ascomycota; class Sordariomycetes; order Glomerellales; family Glomerellaceae; genus Colletotrichum; species Colletotrichum sp. SAR 10_76. Next base: position 13,298 of record JAKMWU010000333.1, on the reverse strand, counting down.
AAAGTGAAGCCGGAGCTTCTCGTAAGGCAAGCAGAAAGTGCAGGGGAAGTTAGGTCGGGAAAAGGACAAAGGTGGATGATGGGCAGGAGAGATGGTGTGACTTCAGGAGTCGGGAGATGGAGCTCTCAATTGGCGGGGTGTTCCGGTAACAGCAATAGCGACAGGAATAGCGATGGCAGGACAAGTCTGCGGTGCTTGATGCTTCGCAATGCAACACGGCTTGGGTTTGCAGGGCAGGGAGCTCGAGTCGGGTCGAAAGGTGGGAAGAGAGACCACAAAGTATTGTAAGGAGGTTTCAGGAGATGCGGGCCTGCTAGGATGGGGATAAATGCGTGCGCGCTGGGGCGAAGCAACGGCAATGGAATTGGGCGCACTGGAAGCTGATGGTCGACGGAGAAAGGCGGCGCAGGGTGCAAATGGTGAACGAGGTGTTTTGGAAGGGTGTTATCGCAAGCATCCAATATCATGCCCAAGACGGTGTTGTGTATAGAAGCAACACGTACCCTGGCTGGAGGCAAGTCAGGAAGTACCTAGAGCTCGAGTGGACCTTACGTGCCTAGGCAGGTACATTAGGTATGCATGGGGGGCACCTTACATCATCTCACGGTATCCGAGGTGTTGTACCTAAGGTAGCTGCCCATTTTCTAACTGGATACGTGAGAAGAATGCTGCCCTCTTTTAAAGCTACCTACCTACTTTGCCTAAGGCAGTCAGTCAGGGAGTATTAGCCGCAGGCACTTGATCGAAATTTCTAAAGCCAAGAGCACCAGCAGAGCCAGAGTGTCTTCGTCTCTTATATCCCATTTCTAGACCCATGGCCAAAGCGTGAATTCGAAGATACTCTCAAGTGAAATCGTTGCTCAATTGCCAAGCCATTCTTTACCTTGGTTGCCTGTGAAGTATCGCCCTGCCGAAAACGGAGTAGGTACACCTCATAAACTTCACTACAGGCCTACCCCGTCTATAACGCTGCCTGACATTGCGTCTAGACAATGGCACCACCAGTACCTCAATGATTAGGGCAGTTAATACATGCATCCATAGATGTAACAACCGGAATCAAACCATCTCGGAAGCTCGAAAGTGCCTTTATCGTGGTGTCAAGAACCTACGGGAGCTGAACATCAAGGCTTACCGATCTTGATCTGATTTTGTCTCATTCCGACTCAGGCTCGGGCTCTAGCTGCAGCTTGCGATTCACATGCAGTACTTATCTTGCCTCAACTGCGCTCCTCACCTTACGTACAGAAATCTCCATACGCTCACAGGCCACGTCGGTGTCAATTCCAATTCTTCCCACCCTCGAATCCACCCGATCAGGTACTCTGGCGATAGCGCCTTTCTTCTGGGCATAACTGAGTCTGAAAGCTCCATCTCAACCACGAGGTAGCCCGGGAAAAAGACTCTCAACCACCCTTCGCCAGCAACAGCGGCCACCATGGCCGACGAAAGCACACAGAATGGCCATGAGCGCCGTCTTACCGAGCAGGAGGTCGCTGCCTTGTCTCCAATCGACTTCGTGACCCTGGGCATGTTTATCATAGGTACCTAAGTCCCAGTGCCCACAGCTTCTCCAAATCCAACAAAAATGGCCGAAACTAACACCTGAGCTGATAGATGAGATCCATTTCTTACCACCCACGCCGCCAGTTCAGGACATCCTCGGCGGCGCTGGATCTTACGGCGCCCTCGGAGCCCGCCTCTTCTCGCCGCCCCCCGACGCCTCGTCCGTCGGCTGGATCGTCGATCAAGGCTCCGACTTTCCACAGTCACTAACTAACATCATCAACACTTGGGAGACATCTGTAGTGTTTCGCGAGAACCCTGACCGTCTTACAACGCGCGGCTGGAACGGCTACGAGACAGCTGAGAGGCGCGCATTCAAATATACCACTCCCAAGAAACGCCTCACCGCCCAAGATTTGACCCCTCACCTGCTACTCTCTAAATCTTTCCACCTCATCTGTTCCCCGACGAGATGCAAGGATCTAGTAGGTGAAATTACATCAGCTCGCAAGCGCGTATGCCCGTCTGACCTGTATACAAAACCTATCTTTATCTGGGAACCCGTGCCTGACCTCTGCACCCCTGATGAGCTACTGAACTGCACAAACACTCTGCCGCTGGTTGATATTTGCAGCCCAAACCATTCAGAGTTGGCAGGCTTCATGGGTGATGACGGCCTGGATCCCGAGACTGGTGCCATCTCAAAATCAGCCGTTGAGAGATCATGTGAGCAGCTTCTGGCTAGCATGCCTCTTCAGTCCTTCACCCTTGTTGTACGCGCAGGCGATAAGGGCTGCTATGTCGCACGAAATGGCGGCCGTAAGCGTCAACCTGCTACACGTGACGGCGCGGGTACAAAGCGCCGCAGGAAGGACTATACAAGGGGGGGTCTCCGGCCAGATACCGATATGGAGGCTTTGTTCGCCGGCCTGCTGCAAGACGACGAAGGAGTCGTTGTGAGAGAAGAAATCGAGGTTGACGCGGGCACGGAGACATGGATCCCAGCCGTCCACCAGGACCCCACCAAAGTAGTAGATCCAACCGGTGGAGGCAATACCTTCCTGGGCGGTCTTGCTGTCGCACTTGCGAGGGGTAAGAGTGTCGAAGAGGCCGCAATATGGGGTAGCGTGGCAGCCAGTTTTGCCATTGAACAAGTCGGCGTGCCGACCCTGGGCGAAGATGCCGACAGCAAGGAAACATGGAACGGCGTTCGAGTACGAGATCGACTTGCCGACTTTCAATCTAGGTTGTGAGTAGCACAGCGCAGCAGGGACATAGACCAGATTAGACAGCCAGTCTCTATACCAAGAAGTAGAAACGTTGCAGAAACAACCAAGGAGATTTCTCGTCTTGTTCATTCACATCAAAATTCAAGTACGTATATGGTCTGTCTCCACGCGTCCAGACTTTGGTGTTCGTCTCCTGACTGCTCTAGTTAACGCCAGCCTTCCATTACAATCAACTTTACTTCCCCGATTCCATATCACATTAAATCTTGTACACGAGTTCGCCATCGGTATACCTGTGGTTCGATCAGCGTGGTTAGCGAATGAACAAGAATGAGCAGAGATGTTGGGAATGGCATACATGATCTGGTTGGCTTCGTCCATTTTCTTGAGGGCCTTCACACCCTCTTGCTTGCTGAAGGCACCGCCACTACCAGGCCGCAACTTGCTGTTGACGGCGTTTACAACTGCGTCTACATTGGCAGAGTCATCTTCGAACAATGCTGAGTTGAGGAGCTGGCCGAGAGTTGTTCTGAAGGTTGCCAGCCGCGAAGCACTGACGGGCTCGTCCGCGATGGCAAGACCGGCCGTCCCTGACGCAAGCTCATCTTCATCTTCTTCCTCCTCTTGGGACTGTGAAGGCAGCTGTGACACCGGTACAGACGACGCAAACGATGTTTGTGTGTGTGAGGTCGCGCTCGAGGCAGCAGCCCGACCAGAACGACGCGACCTTCTTGGGGTGGCATCGTAAATGTCTTCCAACGCTTCCCGAGCTGGCGGCTCCTCGTCGCTATCATGCTGATCACTGTTTGTGCCATTAGCATTGGTGCCCGGTGTTTGCGTGCTACCATTCACCCGAGGACGAGCAACTCCCCTGGTCGACCGCGTTGAGCGCGCCGCCGGTGTACGAGTTGTTGTGCTCCTGTAGTTACCATCCTCGTTGTCGTCATCATCGGAGCTCTCCTCGCTAGAGGAAGCGAATTCAGTTGTCTGGGTCTTCCGTCGCTTCTTTCTTGACTCGTCTTCGACGACTTCCTTGAACATTGCGAAGCGGAGGATGGCTTCCGCGGCGAGGGCATCACGCTCGGTAACGATTTGCGAAAGACGGGACTTGGCATGGGCGGTGGCCAGACGAATTAATGTCTCCAAGGTACGGACAGTCAATGGGCTAGTCCGTCGTTGATTGCCTTCCATTTCGTCATTTCGCAACCCGACGTAGATGTCCGCGATGCGATCCGATGCTTCTTGGGTCAATTTGGGCTGCACCCTCTTGGCGTACTGTATGTACTTCTTCATGAAAGGAATACTAAGCACCTCAGGCTTCTTGTTGGAACCGCGTCCCGAGGTGTGAGTGACGCCAGCATGGAGCATAGCATCGTACTTTTCGAACACGTCCGTTAGGCGTTGCACATCAGAGTCGTTGCTCAGGGCGACTCCGAGGGACTGATTTCCGTTCTCACGCACCGGCGCACCTTCTTCGGTACCGGGCTGTCGGTAGCGGTGCATTCGCAAAACATGCTCCGAAACCTGCCTATCTCGCGTGTCCTCAATGTCGTCAGTGACAACAAATAAGAGATCGAAACGCGACAAAAGGGAGTCAGGTAGCGCGATGTTCTTATGAGGATCCTTGTGGGTATCGTATTGGCCGAAAATAGGGTTGGCAGCTGCGACAACGCTACATCTGGCATTCAGGGATGTGTGAATACCAGCCTTGGCAATTGTGACGGTCTGTTGCTCCATGACCTCGTGGATAGCGACACGGTCAACGTCAGACATCTTGTCAAACTCATCGATGCACACTACCCCTCTGTCAGCCATAACCATGGCTCCCGCCTCAAGTCTCCTCTCTCCTGTTTCCTTGTCTGACGTAACGGCAGCAGTGAGACCGACGCCGGAAGAACCACGTCCAGTAGTGGCGATGGCAAGAGGCGCTGTATTCAAGACAAATCGAAGCAGTTGCGACTTGGCGGTTGAAGGATCTCCCACCATAAGAATATTGATGTCACCCCTCAAGTGGGTGCCGTTCTCGAGGTTCTTTTCAACACCGCCGAGGAGCATCAGCAGGATAGCCTTTTTGATGTGGTCATGTCCGTAGATACTAGGCGCCAGGGACTGGGAGAGGAGTTGAAGAAGGTTCTTCTTCTTGGCGATCTTGTTGATATTGCGGATGTCGGTATCTGTGATCGTGTGTGTGGCGACCCCAGCTCCAGATTTCGAGGACAAGAGGACGATGTGGTTGGCGATGATGACGGTCTTGAACAGGGCGCTGTTATGGTTCGTATTTCTGTTTCCTAATGTCCTGTAAACTCCCACGAGTTGGACGCGGTCGCCAGGCTTGACTAGATCAACCAAGTCGTCGTCAAGTATAACATCAACTCCTCTAGGCAGTTGACCAGCAGGAGCACGCTCTGGCATTTCTTGAATAGATACGGTCTGGTGATCTCTGTAAGTGCTGAAGCCGTACTCGGTAGTCAGGGGATTTCCCTCGTCATCCTCTTGAGGGTAGGCACTGGATGTTGTAACTCCATTTGTCATGGTCTGATCTTGGTATTCGCGGAAGTGGAAAACGTCCTTGTTTTCGTTGTAATGCACACTCTTCACAATCTTTGGTCGAATAAGCGAGCACCTGGTCACGATGCCTTCGAGCGAGACCATGCTGTTGAGATGCTGAGAGGAAAGGGTGCGTGGGTTGCAGGCATTCATACCAAAGCTGCCTGCCCATGCGCAATAGTATGATTCGTCGTTGAGCTTCTCTGCATCGCCTGAGTCTGGCAACGTCTTAACGATCTGCTTTAGAGCATGGTTAAATGCGAGAGTGTAATCAAATGGCTGCTCGAGGACTCCTCCGGCGAGTTCGGGGTTGTGGGCGCGGAGTTGGTCAAGATTGACTACAAGCCTCCGTTTCTTTTTCTGCATCATCTGGATAATCGCCGACCTGTAACTGCGTCCTTGCGAATCGTTTTCTGATGAGACGCGGGTCAGTATATAGCAACGCTGGGATATCGTGCATTTACACGAGCAGCCGAGGCAAGGGAGGGCGTACGAGGGTCGAGGAACTCTTGAGCCGCACGAACGCGATCCAAGGCGGCTGCATCCTGCAGCATGAACGAGTCCATCGTGAGTGAGGGCTCTGGTAGCTTCGAAGTTCAGAGGTAGACAGGCCAACAAGAACGTCGAGAATGAAGTAAGACGAGAGGGTATTGAAAGAGCACGTCAGCGTCACTTTGTGGCGATACAAAGTCGCAGTGAAGAATTGCCGTGGTGTTAAGAGGAGGAGGGGCGAGGCGGTAACGCTGCGCAGCAACGAGAGGCGGGTGCAGACCTGGACGAAAAAAGGAGCATGTATGTGGTGGGTCGCAGCGCGTCCTGTCATACAGTGCAGCGCGTCTTGACAGGAGATTTCGTAGAGGGGCGCGGGGAAAGCGCGTTAATTGAATTCTTATGTAAGGCACGTATCTTATTGCGGGCAGGTAAGGTAGGTACTCAAGTGGACCCCATGCCTTAGGTAAGCACTGGGATGTGGTGATGTGGCTGAAGCGAGCCTTCCTGGGTTAATCAGGAAACAAAAGCTCAGGTTGCTCTTCATGATGACTGATCCTTCTGTATCTGTTTATCCATGTCAGCTTGCCTTCTGGGCGTGCTACATCAACCCAAGCTCTAGCTGTGACAATGACTAACAAAGCACATCGGCGAACGGAAAATGGCATGCCTGCAGTATCCGGCATGTTGAGCTGCCAAATGCTGGCCTTCCATTGCAGCCGTCTTGGGCCAGCCACCCTCCACACCTCTCCTTGGTATCAAGACCGGTGCCGTTGGATCGGTAGAGTGTGTTGCCAGATAGCTCCTGGCTAGTGTATGAAGTGATGTACGCTACCTCATAAAACCCAGCTGTTTGGAATACCCTGGCCAACACTCGCCCTCCTCATACTTTACCGTTGTATCGCAGATACGAAGCGGGGAGCTTCTTTGTCCAAGTAGTGTACATATCACCATCATAACCAAGTGCTTAGGCAAGTGCTGGTTTCCGAGCCTTCGGATAAGCATCCTCTTCACGCCAAAAAAGGGTTGCTTATTAGGCGCCGCTGCCGGTCGCTCAAAGCGGGAGGCTGTGGTAAGCCCCCATACTTATGAAATGCGAGGTGTCATTCATGGACCGCGTCGCATGTAGGTTTCTCTACAACGATTTGGGTAATAATGTTTCGGTCAACCGCTTCTTACCCCGGGCCACTAGGGTGCCCTCGGCCTTGTCTGTGCGGCTCGTTATCTATGGCAACATCCAACAACACCGCCGCCGCCTACCGCGATTAGGAAAGAATGCAGCCGTTCAACAAGCTTCCCGATTATGTCCTTTGTGCAATCTCCTTTCCGCCCGTGAGGTCAGACCGCACCGCAGCGCAACGGGGACGACCACGGAAGCCCAAAATCCGGCCCGACAAAAGTCGGCATCCCGAAGACCCATCATCCAGACCCGGTGTGGAAAACCCTCGGCCATTATCCACCACCACCCCACTTCACTTCAATCGGGGCCATGGTCTGGATTACGAGTTGCGGGCCGATGCAAATTCCCAATTATTGGTGACACAACAGCCAGCGGCACGGGCTCGCCAACTACATGGCAGCATCCGGTGTTCCTCTTCCGCGTTTCGTCTTCCATATGAGCGACACCAGAATACAACAAATAACTGGGTAACGGCAAAGAAGGGGGCTCGTCCAGATTGAATGGAGCACAGTTGAAGACGGCTTCTGTAAGGCGATGGGACGTCACGTACCGCGGTCAAGGTCATCTTTCGATGGCCATGTGCTGTCGGCTTGCCGAACCGCGGCGCGGCACATCATATGTGCACGCAGGAGTTCATCCTGGCAGGGGACTTGAACTGGGGCATTGCCGCATTGCCAGGTATCACGGGTCGCTAGTCACGGGTAGGGAGGCCTACGGTGTACTGCGTATACGCTACCATGTACGAGCCATCGAAAGTTACCTTATGGAGGACTTCTTCCCGCTTACATGCCCTGAACTCTACTCCCCGCGGCCACGCCCCTCCCCCCACTATGGCGGATGCCCCTCCGTCTTGTACAGAGTCCTGCGTCCCGCCGGCATGGTCCCAATCACGACAAGTGGTCTACCACACTGGCATTGCGCTAACTGAGATGCGCTGCATGTGTGTGCATGCTGGAAACCCGAGCAGTATCTGCGAGGTGTCAGGTGAAAGCCGACGGGGTTCTCCTAATTGTCGCGATGTGCTGGGGTGTTCGGATAGTGTCGATTGCTCGCGGATCCAGCCTACCGGCACTTCGCATGGCAGGACCGCCGACCCCGGCAGGATACCGGGCCTGGGCCGAAGTTTCTTCATAAAAGGGTCCCCGTCAGCCATGTCGGAGAGGGTGGCATCTATCCCTTCCCATGGCACCACGGACGACTCCCTCCATCGCCACCAAACCCCATTGGTGTTGCAGATTGCCTTTCAAGCTGGTGTCATCGTCTCTTACATTACGATCAAGACATAGTTTCTCGTCTAGGCCCGTCGCTTTGCGACCCCACCACATCAACCTACGAGATGGTTCTGAAGGCTCTGAACTCTGTTGAGTTCGCGGACGCGAGCAAGTCCGCCGTCCTACATCGTGATCTCAAGAGCCAATTCCTCCGTACTGTAGGTGGCGAGGGTAACTGCTATGTCGTCGACGGCGGTCGGAAGCTTTTCGATGCGTCCGGGGGCGCCGCCGTGGCATGCCTCGGCCATAGCGACAAGCGAGTAGCTGAGGCTATCATCCGGCAGCTCAGCAACATTGCCTACAGTCCCTCTACTTTCTTCACGACGTCGGTATGTGAGCAGTTGGCCCAGTTTCTCATCAACACCACACATGGTCACATGTCAAGGGCCTATCTTGTGAGCAGCGGTATGTTTGCAATCTTTGAACGCATAGTCCTGGAGGCTCACATGCTTGGCAGGATCCGAAGCAATGGAGGCGGCCATGAAACTCTCTAGGCAGTATTTCCTGGAGAAGAAGCCAGCAGAACCACAGAGATATCTTTACATTGCCCGCCAGAGATCGTATCATGGCACGACGCTAGGCGCATTATCTATGGGTGGCCATGTCGCACGCCGAGCTAACTTCAAGCCCATGCTCCTCGACAATGTTGTGTCGCATATTTCCCCATGCTTTGCGTACAGGGATAGGTTGGCCGACGAATCGGACGAGTCCTACGTTGCAAAGCTCGCCAAGGAGCTCGAGGACGAGTTTATTCGGGTTGGCCCTGGTAATGTATGCGCATTCGTAGCAGAGCCAGTTGTTGGAGCTGTAAGTTGATTCCACTGTACCCATCCCATGATAATCTGTAGTCACACGGGCTGATCTCTGGGTACGTTGAGGCACTGGGTTGTGTTCCGGCTGTTCCAGGCTATTTTCAAGCAATGAAATCTGTGTGTGACCGATACGGTGCGTTGCTCATCATGGATGAAGTCATGAGCGGCATGGGCCGCAGTGGAACTCTCCACGCATGGGAGGCCGAGGGTGTTGTGCCAGATATCCAGACCATCGGCAAGGGTTTGGCTGGGGGCTATCAGCCGATAGCCGGCGTCCTCGTAAACAAGAGGGTGGTTGAGGTGCTAGAAAAGGGGACAAGGTGGGTTTCGGTTCCCCGGACATGCCTCTGACGTCAGATTTGTCGGAAAGTGCTAATAAACGGCTGGCGACGACAGTGCCTTTGTTCACGGACACACATATCAAGGACACCCTGTCGCGTGCGCGGCAGCCCTGGAAGTTCAACAGATCATCCAGGCAGACGGCCTGGTTGCCAATGTGCAAAACATGGGCCAGCTCTTATCTGGTCTTTTGAAAGAGAGTCTTATGGACCATCCATACGTCGGAGACATCCGTGGCAAGGGCCTCTTCTGGGGAATCGAGTTTGTCCGCGACAAACAGACCAAGGTGCCATGGCCTAGTGCAGCGCGAATCGCAGCGAGTATCAACGAGCTGGGGTTGACGGAACCATACGGCATTGTTGTTTACCCGGGCTCAGGAACAGCAGACGGTGTTCTCGGGGATCACATCATTGTAGCGCCTCCATATACGGTGACAAGGGATGAGATTGCATTTGTCGCCGAAACGGTGACGCGGCTCGTCAACGATTTTTTCTCGAAGCTGGCAATTCAGGGGATCTGAAAAGTGGAGGATCGTGGGCTAAGACGACGGATGTCAAACAATGACAAGTAAACTCAATGGCTGGAATATACTATCATGTGTCGTCCGAACCAGCCAATTGCGTGTTTTACCGTAAGGGGTCAGTCTATACATTTGAACCTAACAAAAGTCTGTCGTCTCGTCCCATCCCATCCCATCCCATCCCGTCCTAGGATGTAGAGACAATGGATGAGTATTGTGCTGGTTGCAGTCAATCCTAGCCCGACTTCTGCTTGCTTTCTCCTACGTGTCATGTCCTTCACAATTAGGGCCTTCACTGTGCACGTCCATTGCAAGGACAAGGCAGAGGCATATCACGTAGAAAAGTACGATATGGAAGCTAAGGTAGTCGAGGTATTGAGACAGCATAGGATGAAAGTGCTCAGGTTCAGACACCGTGGTCCTGTGGCTGTCTTGCAGTGTGGCGGGAGATCTTCTAGGAGACTAGGACCCTCACACATAGCGGGCTGGTTGTAGGTGCATACATGCATCGGCTTTCATAACAATACACCCCTGTCCCGGTCCACATTCCTGGGCCTCAGAGACGTCCAGTGCCTGTGCCTCCCTTATTCGTCTGTACTGGAGGCACCTTAGGTACGGATAGGTTAGGTAAGGTAGGTACTTTTACCTGTCGTCTTTAGCATACCTAACATGCGCCGCAATTAGCACTTGAACCCCAACCTAAGGTAGCAGCCGGAGGTACCCACCCATAGGTACAATAGGTAGGCTCTTGTCTCCCACGTCCAGTCAGTCCCCTCGTCGGATCCAAGCAGCTTGATCCGGCCCTCCGTTCATCCTGACCTCCCTCTCGACTTCTCTTCGCCGAGTGCGACCGCCGCGAAAACATCGAACATATACTGCCCTATCTGACTCGACCAACAACGCCACATTCGTTCGCCTTTCCCATGTCAGCTCCGGGCTGAACATAGGCCGCAACCGACATCCTGATCCCTCCACATCTGCCTGCCAACGTCGCTGTGCAGCAAGTCCCTTCGGAACATTGGCACTCATCATGTCTGTCGGGCCTGCGACAAATCGCCATGCAGCCGACGAGGAGGCTCGAGCCGAAGTCGATGTGCTAAACTCGCGTCTAGAGAAGACAGCCCAATTGACAAAGAAGATTCAGGCATGCATGGGAAGGCTGGAATCTACGGGCAAGAGTGTGCGCGAGGTCGCTGGTCCCCTGAGCGGGGAGACGAAGAAGCTACAGATCCTAGGAAATAGTGCGTTTATTGCCATGCCCACAGGAGATCACTTGCGGCCATTCCCCTTTCCGCCTCTCCATTCCGAGCTGGAAAACAACGACGAAGCATGCGATAGCGGCAGCTGACCAGTGACCTCCTCAACAGACATCGATGCCGTCCTCTCCGCAATCGAGCGCTTGCGTCAGCCGGCCGACAGCAAAAACGATGAGGAACAGATCATTCGTGCTGGCCCAGACAAGATCGGCTTGTCGAACTACCTGGCCTCCATCAAGCGTCTCAGCAAATCGCTAGCCGACATGCAGGCCTCCAATCTCCGCGCCAACCAGCAGACCATGTCGGAACTTACACGCTTGATTAAGTCTGGCAACTCCCAACTTGAGAGTCACTTCGATAAGTTGCTTCGGGGAGAAACACCTCGCTCAGTAGAACCGCTCCACTATATTACAAAGGATGTGCCGTTTCCTGTTCTGTCACAGGACAAGGTTACGCGTCTTGGCTTGGTCAACGCCTATATCTCCAATAATCACCGCCAGAACGGGGGTGCTGCCGCTCCTCAAGATTCTTCTACCGCCAAGATATACGCCGAAATCCGCGGGCCCTATCTGTCTTCTACACTGGCAAATCTGGCCGCCGCGAGCGTAAACACGACTAAGAAGAAGAATCCCGACGCCATCTATCGCGCAGGCGCCAACGGAATTGGCACATACGCTCAGGCAATGGAGGGTCTGTTTTTGGCCGAATACGACAGCATCTGCAGCATATTCACCCGCGAAGACTGGGGCCCCCTATTCCAGGCCACATGCCAGGCCGCCATGGCTGAGTTGGCCCGCACGCTACGAGAATTGAACAATCACATCAAGTCTCACCTCCACACCGACTGCTACCTTGCCTATGAGATAACCGAAATCATGTCAGGCTTGTCAAGTAACCTCGAAACGCGTACTGGCGAGCTCAAATCCTCCCTTGCCGCAGCCCTTCGGCCCGTTCGTGAGACCGCCAAATTATCGCTGGGGGAGTTGCTAGAGGATACCAGGCGAAGAGTTACCGCCATGCAGACACTTCCTCAAGACGGCGCTCCGATATCGATCGTGTCCGAGACAATGCAGCGTCTACAGACCATGGTCGAGTTTTTGCGCCCTGTCTCCAGCATAATGTTCTCCTTGGGCGATGGTGGCTGGAAGTCCAGCGCTGCTACTGATGGACGGTCTACTGATGTGATACCGAGCCTGGCTTCGTTCGATATCGGCGCTGATGGCAAAGAAATCTTCGCACATTATTGCGCAGATACAGTTGACATGCTGATGTCATCACTTGACCAGAAAGCGAAGATGGTCCTCAAGGGACGAGGCATCATCGGGGTGTTTCTCGCCAATAGCGTGGTCATCATTGAGCGGATGATTCGTGACTCGGATCTGGCCCCCTTGTTGGAGCAACGGATGGGCATGTTGGACCAGTGGCGCAAGAAGGCGACTTCCATGTACACGATGGACTGCAAGGAAGTTTCTACCCACTTGTTTGATGTTATTCACACGAGCAAGCAGCGACCAACGTCCGGGCAAGCTGATTCAGCCTCTATCCTTAAGGGCCTGAGCAGCAGGGACAAGGACAACATCAAGGGTAAGTTCCAGGCGTTTAACGCATCATTTGACGAGATGGTCAGCCGTCACAAGTCATATAACATGGAAAGAGAAGTACGCCAAATGTTTGCCAGGGACATTCAGCAAATGCTTGAGCCTTTGTACAACAGATTCTGGGACCGATACCATGAGGTCGACAAGGGCAAGGGCAAGCATGTGAAATACGACAAGGCTGGCATCGCCGCTGTATTCATGACCCTCTACTGAGAAGGGGCGTTCTTCGGTAGGGCCTACCTACCCAGTTTTTCGAGGTTTCTGCGCAGTTTGGGGCGTCTGTTTACTTGGGCTTTCTTTGATGGGAGGGCTTGGCGTTATGGATGCGGATACCAACTCATAGTTTGGCGGGCCAGATCTATCTTACACGTCCTGACTTACGCTCATCTAGAGTACGAACATGAGCTCTATTGGCGTTTCTGATATCAACAATAACCAAGTGTCTGTTGGGGACAGCATTCTCAAGCAGACCCAGCAATTGACTTTGAATTATCTGGTTTCGTGTGTGTGTGTGTGTGGATGAGTGATGAGAGACCAAGACAAAGGGCCCG
>JAKMWU010000332.1:0-59751 GCA_025327145.1 Colletotrichum sp. SAR 10_76 | reverse complement strand
TAATTAAGATTAAATTCTAACTTATTTATAGTTTTATTATATAAAAAACTAGTTAGTAATATTATATATATATCTATATCTATATTAATATATATAAACGCTATAATAATATTATATTATAGAAGAATTTAATCTTTTTTTATAGTAAATATAACTATAAACTTATAGCTTTTAGGTCTATAAGTAGTAGAAAAGGTTTCTAAGTAATTAATACCTAAATATTAATTAAAACCTTAAGTAACCTATCTTACTTTATACTTATAAACGTTATTTATTTTATCTTTTAATTTTATAATATATACCTATCTATTACTTAATAGATAAATATTATCTAATTTTTATATAATTTCTTAAGTTTTTATATCTTCTATTTAAGTTACTTCTAATTATATAGCTTAAATCTAATTATCTTTATATAGAGAATTTAAAGCTTATCTTATACTAGAAAGCTCTTTTAATATAATAACTAATAGTATATAAAAAGCTTTTTCTATAGAACTAATTTTAATAGTTCTATTATTATTATTAGTTATAATATTATTATTTATTTTATATATACTAAGAGCAAAATAGTCCTAAATAGTAAATAATAATATACTTTTAGTATTATTAACTATATTATTAACTTATTAGTAATCTTTTTTAGTTTCTTCTAATAGAGAGGGGATCTTTATTAATAACTTAGATTTTTATTTATTTATTTCTTTATTATTAATACTAATAGTTTTCTTATTATTATTATATAAAATACTTATATTAGTATTAATACTATAGCTATTATTATATAAAATAATACTATAATTTTTATAGCTATTATTAATAGTATTATTATTAGTATTATTATTATTATTTATATTATTATTACTATTAATAATAATCTTATTACTTAGATTCTTAAGAGTATTATTAGTAGTAGTAATATCTCTATTTATAGCAGAATTATTACTATAAGAGATAGATTAACTAGAAATATCTCTTAATAGATTATTTTAAGTAGTATTATATCTATTATTATTAAGTATAATACTACTATTAATATCCTTAAAATAGGTATTTATACTTATAGGAAGCTTTTTATAATAAGAAATAAAGGTATTTTCTAAGATTTTAATATCTTAAGACTATAAAGCTCTCTTTAGTTATATATCTTAGATTTTATACCTATTAAATCTATAATTAATTATATAACCTTAATATACTTTAATATTTAGTTTCTTAATTTTAAGATCTTTATTTTTATAGTAGTATATACTACTTTATACTTTTATATTATTAATATTAAGTTTTATATTATTTTTTATTTTATAAAGCGTTTTATACTTAATAGAGCTATAAGGAGTTTTATTATATATATAAAAAGTAGTATAAAAAGCTTTACTTTATAAGTAGTATAGTAAACCTAAATTATATAGTATAGTTTTTATTTTATTAACTATAGTATATATAATACGTTCTATAAGTCTATTAGGTTTATATATATAAAGAGGTTTTATATTATAGATAATCCTACTACTTATATATATAGGTTTAATATATTTATTATTAAATTCTCTACTTCTATTAATAGATATTTCTTTTATTCTTTTATTATTATTATTATTATTAACTTTAGCTTAAAATTTAAGAAAAGCATTAAATATAATTTCTTTAGCTTTATTTTTTAATAATTTTCCCTATATAAAATAGAAATATTTATCTATAAAGATAATAAAAAAGTTATATTTATTATATATAGTAGGTATTATAAGCCTATATAAGTCTAAAGCTATATAATCTAAATAATTTAGATTTTTATTATAAACCTATTTTTTATTAGCTTTAGTAATAAATTTACTTTTATAATAAGCTTTATAAAGTAGTAATTTATAATTATTATTATTATTATTTATATTTATATTTATAGTAATATTATCTTTTATTTTTAAAAGAGTCTATAAATATATATATCTAAGACGTTTATATTATAATTAGAGGCTATTATTATTATTATTATTTATATTATTATTAGTTATAATATTATATATATAATAATTATTATTATTAATAGGAAATTAGAAGAAATATAAGTTATTCTTTTTTACCTCTATAGTAATAATATAATCTTTATTAATATTATATAAAATAGGTTATTTCTATATAATAGAAGTAATACTTAATAAATTTAATTTAAATTAACTAAATAGATTAATACTTAGTTTAAATATATAATAAATATCTTTTAATATAATATTATTATTATTAGGATATATTATTAAATTACCTTTTAGAGTAGAAATAAAAATCTTTACTTCTCCTTATTTTATTATTTTATTTATTTTTATAGGATTTTTTATAAAGTTATAATTATTAACTATATAAATAATAACTATAGTATTAATATAAAAATTAACTATTTTTTTATTTTTATTAATATAACTCCTTACTTTTCTTTTTTCCTTAATAAAAGACTAATTAATTAAATAACCTAAAGAAGGATTATTAGTATTTTTATTTATATTATTAGGAGTTATATAATATATATTTTCAAAAAGAATATCTCCTTTTTCTTTATTAAAAGATAAATCTATTAAATCTATAAGATTTTTAAGATTATTAAGAGATATATAAGGGGTAATATTATCTAAAATAGTTATATTAACTACTTCTTTTTCTTTATCTTTAGTATTATTAATACTAATAGAGGGTTTTTTCTACTAGCTAAATACTTTTTTAGGATATAGAAAAGTATAATTTTCTTTAGTATAGTTTATTTTCTTATAATTTTTATAGTATAAACCTTTCTACTTTTTCTAAGGTTTTTTATTTATTTTATTTTTATTTTTATTTTTATTATTTTCTTAGTTTTTATTTTATTTTTTATTCTATTT
Organism: Colletotrichum sp. SAR 10_76; assembly: GCA_025327145.1. Classification (NCBI taxonomy): domain Eukaryota; kingdom Fungi; phylum Ascomycota; class Sordariomycetes; order Glomerellales; family Glomerellaceae; genus Colletotrichum; species Colletotrichum sp. SAR 10_76. The sequence continues at coordinate 56,884 of JAKMWU010000332.1, read as the reverse complement.
ATTACCCTTAGTAATAATATTATTAACTACTTCTTTACTTCTTTTTCTCTTATACTTATCTATAAAACTAATATATAAAGAGTTTAAGTTATAAATAGTAAAGTTAATCTTAAGAGACTAAGTTATAGAAGTTATAAAAGCTTTATAAGTTTTATTTAGATTATTAAATATATAAACTATAACTACTTAATTAAGTAGTTTAAGCTAATTATAAGATAAGTTATCTATAAGTTTTATTATTTTATTTATATAGTTTTCTATAAATTTAAAATTATCTAAAGAAGTATTAAAGAACTCTTTATAGGTTAAAAACTTATTTATAAAACCTATAAGCTTATATAAGGTTTTTAAGTACTTCTAAGCTATATAAGTATTAAAATTATTTTTTATAACCTTAAGAGGCTTATTATTATAGAATAACTATATATAACTTAAAACTTTATAGTTTTTATCTTTATTAGTAGAAGAAATAAGCTTAATAAAGTTTATAGTAATATTTTTACTATATAGTAAAGCCTTAATATATATAGCTTATACTTTATAGTTCTTAGAACTTATAAACTTTAGGAATTAAACCTTAAGATTAATTATTATTACCTTAATAAGTTATAATATATAGTTATAAGCTTTATATAAAATAAATAATAGTAAAGTTATATAACCTAAAAGCTATTATATATATAGTATAGTAGTTTTTAAAGTAATATTATAAGAGTTAAAAACCTAAAAAGTTAAGGTTTAACTTAAAAAAAATAGTAGTTTTTTTTTTTTTTTTAATTAATATCTTCTTTAGTTAGACTTCTATCTAACTAAAAAGATATATATTTTATATAGTAAATTAATTAAAAAGAAGTCTATTATACTATAAGTATAAGTTTAAACTAAATTAAGAGTAGATTAGAGGATAGTTTAAAGAGATAATCTAAAAAATATAGATTAAATAAAGTAATAATAAGAGACTATCTACTTAAGGAAAAATTAATAGAGGTATAGTTAATTTATATAAAATTAGATATATAGATTTATAAAAAGTATATTTTATAGAACTAAATTATTAGTCTAGTTAATATATTAGCTTCTATAAAAGTAGTATAAATAGAAAAGTATTTAAAAGATTAATTTTTAATATATATAACCCTTAAGTAGAGGTAAAGTTTTATAAGAGAGTAAGAGAGAGGTAAAGAAGTAGAAGGAATAGAGGTTATCTCTAAACTAGACTTATAACTTATTAATATAGGTATAAGCGTATTTAGAGGTGTAGTATATACGCTTATATAGTATAAAGTTATAGATAAAGTTAAGTTATAATAAAAGGTACTAATCCTAAGTATTTATAAGTATTTAATTATATAGATAATAATAAGGGAAGAGATATATTATAATAATTCCTATTAATATTATTAGTAAGTTATTCCCTAAAGTAGGGAAAAGTAAGGGGAAAGATAACCTAAAATATAACCTATTAAACTACTAATTATATAAGGTGCTTATATAACTATATATATTATATAATTAATATTATAGTTATAGGTTATAATAAATAGAGTATTTTTATATAAGGTTTTATACCTTAAAGTCTATTAGTTTATTTTATATAGAATATTTAAGTAAGTAAGTATTATTATAAGTATTATTATTATTATATAAGATGTTATATATTAATAATATATATAATATCTATATATCTTATATAAGTGTTAATAAACTATAGAAAATAACTATATTATTACTTTCTATATTATTAATAATATATTTCTATTTCTTTACTACTTATATTAATAGAGGTATTATTAGAGAGTTACTCTCTATAGTACTATTAATATAGAAATATATTAGACCTTTTTATAGAGTAAAGTAGAGTACTTACTATTTTACTACTAACGCTAATATAGCTAGTAGGGCTAGTATTAATAATAATAGTAACTTAGGTTTATTAGTATTAATAATATTATTATTAACTTTAAAGTTACTAACTAAATTAATACTTAAAGTAGTATTATTACTATCTTCTTTAATAAAGTTATTAATATTATTATAGATATTTAAGTTACTATTATTAATATAATACCCCCTCTTAGCTAATATCTCTCTAATATTAAAGTAGCTAAAAGGCTTTATATAGTACTTAATAGTATCTTAGGTTTCTTTTAGTAGTAATATAAAGTTAAGATTAATTTACTATTTAGGTTTAAGTAGTTTATATTATTATAAGTTTTTTATATTAAATAGTATATAGTTATTAATCTTATTAGTATAAATAAGCTACTATTTAAAATTTAGTTATTTTATATACTTATTAATTAGTTAGTACTTTATAGCTATATACTTTATTTATACTTCTTTTTCCTACTTCTTAGCCTCTTTTTTTAATATAATATATTATTACTTAATCTCTTTCTTAGTAACTTTAGTAATCTATATCTCTTATTACTATATAATCTCTATAAATATTATATTTATTATAAATAAATACTATAGTTTAATATTTTACTAAGTTTACTATTTATATTATTATATCTCTATTTAAGTATTTTAGTTAATAATATATTTTTAGCTTTTTTTATAGTAGAGATTACTTTCTAAGATTATAGACTTTATTACTTTATAATCCCTCTAAGTAAGAGAGCTTTATTTAGCGCTATAATATTACTTAATAATATTAGCTTAAAATATAACTCTCTTAAACTTATTATTATTTAGTAAGTAATAAAAGAAGTAGCTAAATATATTAATTTAAACTAACTATATATATTTAACTAATTAAGAGAGGATTATATTATCTCTAATTAGCTAGATACTTAACTTTTTAAACCTTATTATAATATTTAGATATATAAATATAATATTTATTATTTAGTAAAAGCTATTAATAAAGTCTCTATATATAAATATAAAGGTACTACTTTATATAGCCTCTTATAGCACTATTTAGTAAGCTTTCTTAAATAATTAAAAAACCTCTATATCTATAAGTTAAAATAGATATATAGTATAAAGGGGAAAAAACTTAATAATAATATTAAAGTTAATATAGTATTTTATAAGCTTTAAGCTAATATATTTAGAGAAACTATTTAAAAGTAATAAATAATATAGCTTTATATTAGTTTCTACTTAAAGTATATCTCTATATAACTTAATATAAATATTTAATATTATACTATATATTTTAAGCTAATTAGAGTAACCTCTATATATATTAATACTAAACTATAACTTTATAATATACTTAAAATATTAAAATTTTATTAACTTCTTAAATAAATATATATTAAAATACTTAATATAATTTATTATAATCTTTTAGTTAGAGAAAGTAATTAGAGATTATATAAAATAGATATCTTTATTAATATTATAATTAGCTTAAATAGTAATTAGCTATATTTTAAAAATAAAGTAAATTAAGATAATATCTCTAATAGTATTATTATTACTAACTAAAATATATAACTCTTTATTAGTTAGATTAATAACTTTATATAGTCTATTTTACTTCTATTATCCTTAGAGTAAAATAATATATATATAGCTACTAAAGTAGTTAATATAGTAGTTAGACTTATTAATATTCTAAATCTTAAAAAGCTTAAGTTTATAATTTTAAACTATAGTTTTATACTAATTAAAGAAGTTTTAAATTAGTATTAAGTTAAACTTAGTACTTTTTTAGTAAACTTTAATAGGTTTAATTTTTAATCTTTTTTAGAACTCTAAGTAATTAGCTTTTTAAAACTTTATAAAATACTTTAAAATAAAGTTTATACTTTAGCTAATTTAAAAAATATTAACTATTTTTTTAATAATAAATAGAGTAGTTAGAAAGTTAATAATATTAAGCTATATAATAAATACTATTAAAGCTAAATTTTTAGCTTCTATTAATAACTTTAACTAACTACCCTCTTTAAGTAGTATAGAGATATTATAACTAGTTTAAAGAGCTTTTAGATATTTCTTTACTACTATATAGGATACTTTATAGTCCTTAGTAATAGCTTAGATTAATAATACTATAGATAGAAGCTTACTAGAGTAACTAAAATAGAAAGCTTAATATTATATAGTATATAATACTTATATAGTTTATTTAATAAGTATTAAGTAAGTATTACTTTAGTAAAGTATTTTAGTAGCTAAGATTAAAAGAAATAATTAAAAAAAGTATAGTTTTAGGTTATAGTATAGTCTTAAAAAAGACGTTTTTTAGTAGTAAAATAAGAAAAATATAACTTTTATGCGACTAGCTAGAAACCCCCTTTTTTACGTAGAAACCCTGTTTTTTCGCCCCCTATGTAAGTAGGGGGAGTTTTACGCTTGATGTGGCTGACTAACGCCCCCGGGTACTGTATTTCTATGACGTTCTATTCTGGTTCTATGAGCAACCTAAAGGTTCAACACAGCAACGAGCAAGCTCAATAGCCCAAAAATAATTGCGAAGGCGAGGCCGATGGTTTCTACTGATGAGGCAGACATCGGATCAACTGACGAGGCGCTGGTAACAGGTGATGGGCGGTGTGGTGTACGGTAGGTACCGAAAAAGCTGGCCTCCCCATCATGTCTGTGGGTGCTGGGAATTTCGGGCGCTGTTAAGTGTTACCTTTCGCACTTTTCCAGAACTGGCGGACAATGCGAACAACTAGAAGTGCTCTGTGTGAACAACAATTGAAAGTTGGCGACTGTCCGTGCTGAGATGCTTGCACGAGGTGGTGCTGCGGCGATGCAGACTATGACAAGTGGCTCCAATCGTGGCTTCTTATCTTCGCCACCCGCACGGCGGTGTCATTCAACTGTAAGACTTGGCCAATCGTCCAGCCAAGAGCCTTAGTGTCATGCATCTGCTGGAAAGTTTGGTTGCCTTGTTTGTGTAGTAGATTTGGCATTGGATAGGTGCCATGAAAAAATGGGCCCGTGTGGCCAAAATGGAATATCCAAGCCAGCTGCTCCGCCCGGAGAACGCCCGACCTTCATCAGCAGCAGATCCAGTCATCATATTTCTTTCATGAAAAGACATCAAACTAATAACAATCAAAATAATTGCCAAGTACATCAAGAGATAGAATGGAAGCAAACATGAGCATCATGGCACTACATAGAAGAAGGAAAGCCCATTTATCCGTGCTTCTTCGAATGACTTGGATGCTAATGCAACTGACCTAGTACACTTTCCACATAACTAATCAGCTCTGTGCTTCATCCAATGATTGAATGATGAAGGGAACGACTTCACCCTACAACATAACGCCACCAAGCAGAACAGAAAAGAGGTGAAGCCCTCCGGATATTTCACGGCACCTTTCGTGGTATCCCAAAGACCGGGCACACGAAGCAACGTCCACAGGTAACACTGGTTGCGGGAAAGGAAACGTTTTTTTCTAAAGAAAACAAGTATGCCCATACTACGTCCTGGGTGTACTTCTTGATTGCACCAGCTCGCATTCTATCAGACTCTCAACACCATTGCCCACATCGTACGTCTTCGTTACTGTCAACCCCGCTTTTTCAAGCAAAGCGTTCCACTCGAGACGTGTTCGCTCCTTGCTGCTGACCAATGTAAGCATCATGATATCCTGTCCCGTGTTTTGCCAATCGGCACCAGTATCAGGTATACAGTTTTCATTGATCAAAAGCCTGCTATACCCAGGCCTCATCGCTGCGGTAGTTCGCTCGAGGATCTCTGCGCACTTGGCATCAGGCCAATCGTGAAGAACTGAGTGCATATAATACGCTCGAGCACCTAGGAAGACGGGTCAGATGGATCAAAAGCCGGGGCCCATCGACGTTGAAGATTGCTTGGCACACTTACCTCTGATAGGTTGTTCGGTGAAGAAGTCATGACCCATTCTTTCAACTTTTGCATCTAAGTTGTCGATTTGTTCGATGACGCTTGGCAAGTCCTGCACGACAAGCCTACCGGGAGCGTTAGGATACTTCTTCCGGAACTCGTCAATGTCGTGACCAAAGCTACCACCGACATCGACGAGGAGAACTCCATCTTCGGAGTGGTCGAAACCATCAAGAAGGCGCTCCTCAACGGGGTAGAATCCTTTATCCATCCAGCTTGGTCTGCCTTGTCTATACGCGCCCATGTGTTGTGCAAACTGCATATCGTACGGTGCATTGGCGGCGAAGTGGCTGAAGCAGTCGAGCTTTGTGTTATATCCGTATTGCAGAGGGCTGTTGAAAACATCGTGGGGCTCGCGGTAGTTGGTCTTCTTGGCGAACTCGTGGAACTTTGCAAGAGCTTCCATACAGGCACCAGCACTGGGCATAGGTTGGATCATTAGTATTGAAATTGAGGACTCCATGAATGTTTGGACTGCACTCACACGCAAGGATAACCAGCTCCCATACTTGTGATTGTCAATGCGTTGGAGAAGTTCGTTGGTTTGTACTCATCCGGCCCGGTTTCGGTGATGTACTGCATCGCTCCTAAATGCCGCATGATCCTACCTACTACGCATTAGCACCACGTCTCGAGTGAAGTATGCTCGTGAAGAGACAACACACCAAGTAGAGCTGGATCATGTCCGAGTCTACAAGCGAGGTCGGATACTCGTTGAGGTGCTTGCGTCTGAGCCATCAAGGTGAAGAGTCCCGAGTCCACGGCGTATGTGAGTGCAGTGAATGCAGCGGGCTATACCAGAATCACACGTTAGCCATGTCTTAAAGGAATGAACAGGTCAAGTTATATCGCACCTGCGCCCAGCAATGCTTGATCATAGTCTCTCGCGGAGTTTCCAGGGCATGGACGAGTGATCTTGCGTTTGCCAACATCTTGAGACGAGCAGTGTCATCTCCAGAAGCCACAACCTCGGTCAGACCAGCAATAATCTTCACATGTTGATTGACGCTGGGAAGGTCACACGCGCTCAAAGCAACAGAGATGTCAATCTCCTTGGGTGGTTCTGGTATGGAGCCCATTTTGCGGGTGTGGAAGAAACCAAACACGAATTCAAATTCAAGGTACAGAGAAGACGACAAAGGGGAAATAAGGAAGCAATGCCGATTGCCGAATTCAGAATATGCAACGCGAAGATGAGCTGCTGGTGTAAGGACAATGGCCATAGACCTGTCTTTAATGAAACAGAGCCACATTGACAGCATGGGTAACCATCGTCCCAACTGTCTATTCCCCCGGCGCAACCAGCGGCTTCCCCGGCCAATTCCTGGACCCGCCCATGATACTTTAAACCGATCCAACCCCTCTCCCTCCTGGATGACATCTCATGATTTTTAGTCTCTGCTGTCGGCCAGACCCTTAAGGAGCTCATCTCAAAAAGGCAGGTTGCCGGATATTAGTTGCCATCGGGAGGTGGCGGAGGAAGGTGATGGACCTTGTCGCGACCGTAGGCAGCTTGCGCCATTCTCAAGTTCCATGAAACTTTCTGATTCGGCGCTCTTGCTTTGTCTTGCTCCAACGCGTTTCCATGAGCTAACACTTGTGTTTTCAACCGTTCCACTCTGATTGTCGTTGAAGGAGGTTTGAGGGGCACCTTCCTATCTCCAGGGGCTACACAAAAACTTGACAAGGGGATTCCAACGTTCCTGCATAGAATGGGCTGATGTTGTTGTTGTTGGTTCAAGAGAAATCACAAATAGTCCGGCCATTGGACGAGGACGCTTTCAAAGTGGAAACTGTCCAGGACCCCGGAACGACTTCCGGTGGAGCTTGCGGATCGTGATCCCCGCGGTTGCGGCCGCGGGCCCGACCTGTCCGAGCATTGCGCGTTCTTGATGGGGAAATCTTCACGATTGTGCATGGGTATTTGTCTGTTGGTTCAAGTCGTTCCACATCCAGACCATTAAATCTGCTCACCGGAATCCACACTCAGGAGGGCTTCGGGGCTAATGTACGCTTCAGGTCGAAGGATGGGTTACCGGCGTCTGCTTGCTCTGCCACTCCTCCCTGATCGAGACTTATGAATATTTGGCCAGATTCTTTGCCGGACTGTTGCAGGTATCTTCCTCGTGGCCAGGGGAGTTGGCCGATAGCAGGCTTGCGTCGGAACGTGCACCTTGTTTGCAGCAATCATCTGACTTCGTTGCATCGTACTTTCTGTCTTGTCTTATATGGTGGCTCAAAAACAGCTGTCAAAGTACTCCCTGACTTGAGGTGGCAGCTCTCGGTAGTCTTCAAGCTTTCTGTCTACAATCAAGTCTTTCAATGTCGCCTTCTTGTAGTCTTCAACTTCCCATAGATCCGTTCCGAGCATCTGCGCCTGCTGGCCTGTGCCCCATATCTTGCGACAGTACCACGCCAGGGTGAACAGACTACCTGAAGCAAGCCCATCTTCAATCTCTCGGTTGATCTTCTCCAGGCTGTGGTTCGATACTTGAGGTGGGTTTCCGTTCCTCTCCTTCAGCGCCTTAGCAACGTCTTCTCCTGTTGGTGATAGTTCCGTCAAAGCTATGGCACGATTTTGAATTTGAGCAATTGGCGTCTTGGTGAAGATGGAGACGTATGCCGCCGCCACAAAGTCTCTTGTGCTGCACGCCAGAAGCTATTAGTCTCAAGTCATTTCACAACGGCACGGAGCCGCTCCAGACTTACCACAAGTAAACTTTAGTCTCAGCGCTGTTGGCGGAATTGATGAGTCGATTCCCTGATATGTCGACACCCATGCAACTAGAAGCAAAGGAAATCAGTACACGACTCAGTTGAACAGCCTATCGCACTCACAGGGTGTTCAGCGCAAACTCTGCAAAGTTTCCGACAAGGACAACCGTAATTGGGATGCCTGCGGCCTTTGCCGCCTTCTCAACGTCGTTCTTGTTTTTGTTGACTTCGATACGCATGCCCTGCTCATCGTAGCGGGCGGCCAGTTTCGATGGCGAGAACAGCTGAACATTGGTCTTGGGAATGGCCTTCACGAAGCCCTGCTGGTCCTGAATCCCCTCATGCCCAACAAGTGAGCTAACGAGAACGTTTGTCAGTGTTGTCAAGTATGCCGGCTGTGTCATGAATCTTACATGACGATGTCTATGTCTTTGAGGGCGCTGACTAGACGTTCCTCATCGTTGACATCTACCTCAACCTTCTCGACATCATCCGGAAGGCTGGACACATCTGAGCCAGGACGGGTCAGTACCCTGACTGGCGCGCCGGAGGCGATCAAAGCCTTCACGATTCGAGAGCTTGCCCAGCCACGATGGCCATAAACAGCGATTCGGTTGAAAGATGGCATGGTCAGCTGAGATGTGGCTTCGGGCGCAATATTGACACGGAACATGAGATGAGGAAAAGATCCTTTGGTTTATGTAGTCCGTGGCTAAAACGGTGACTAAGACATGCATGCAGCCTCCTTCCACTTTGCATCGGATGTCCGGGACCAAAATATTTGATGGCTTACGAAGAAATTCATCGGACTCAAGATGTTAATGCAATCATCGACTGGGTCACTAGCCACTTTTCATCTTGGTTCCCGGGTAGTCGCTCACCGCCCCACATCCACAGCCAAATGCCAACGTCGAGTGGCTTGCGGATCGCATGTTTTGGGGCAGTAATTGATCTTGCTGTACGATCTTGGTGGAGATTTGTTCCTGGTGAGCAGTTTGTGCGTTGAATTCTAGCCCCGATGATAAATCGATGTTAACCGACCAGTGATTGCGGTAATGTTTTGCTTCCGAAACGATACCCACACAATGCTTCGGAAGTCGGGTGCCCATGGATTGGCGCTGGAAGAGCGCCTTAGGGCGTAACGAGCCAGTGCATCTGGAAGTTAATGGAGGGCACAGTGTCTGTTGGGGTCTTTAGCCTGTTCTCGTACCACGCAACGTCAGTCCTCAGCGATAACTCCGAAGATTTGTTCACTGCCGTAAAACTGACCGAGCACCGAAGCCCGGATCCTCGCCGGTACACGGCCCCACATTTCGTTCAATCCCTGGACACACGTTTCGGCCTCGGCGCTCATAGTTCGCCGGGTCTCATCCCTTTGATGCCGGGATGTGATTTTTAGCGCGGTTTTCCTCTCCAGTTTTCCTCAGTTTCTTGCGTAAGTAAGCAAACGACTCTTCGCAGTATCTGATTTACTCTAAACCTGCATTCTGGGGAAATTTGATTGGACACCAGAAGCTGCGCTAAAAACACATCTTGGCGTCAAAAGGATGAAACATCAAACCGACTACCAGCGACTGGTTCGATGAAACAACTATGGCAGCGGGACGTTGGGGCCGATGCCTCTGAGGTGCAGACGAAGTAAGTGACTTGTATGGTTGTGATATGTGATTAGGAAACGTTTGGTTCTTGGTTACAAAACGCGGTGGGTGTCTTACAGTGGATCATTTCTTGGCATGAATCGTCTCTACATGTAGACAGTTGAAATGAACATCGTGCTTTGGGTAGGTATGCTATTGGCAGAAGCGAATGTTCTCGCACACCCCATATTTGAAAATGGATAGGAAGTAATGGTTAGGCTTCGTTGTTTGACTTTGCCATTACTACACAGAACACTTTTTTATCCTGGAAAAGACTGCTTAAGACGTTTTTGTCTAACTTCAAGCTGCAACGAGGGTTCCGAGTAAGCGGTGTTCATGACGATGCCAACACCACAACTACGTAGTGCTGGGCTTATCTCGATGGGGAGGAATCACCAACCTCGTATTTACAAGGCTGGCAATAGCAAGCTCGACTTTATCGCTCATATGCCCCACCCGCCCACGAAAAATTTCAGGTACTGCAAAGGTCGGTTTCAAATGCGTCTACTCGAAATCCACTATCAATCAGGCTGCGCAGTCAGCGTTACATGCCATCACGCCGATCAACGGCTCATGTCAGCCTGCGCCGCACCGCAATCTCCTTGCTGTAACCCACTACTGCATTCGTACTCTGGGGCCAAAAACAACTCACCAGAACTTATTCTGGGCTACCACGGTCTTCCAACACGATGCGGTCCGAAGTCGCGCGACAAATCCTTGGCATTTTACGGCTGAAGATAATGGACGCCAGCCGCTGTCGCGTGTGAAACAAACAGCTGCGTGGCTTAGATAGGGATAGAAGTCTCGTTCGAATCTTCTCAAGCGAAAAGGCCACAGCCTTGTGAACAGGCGCTGCCGGACCTTGCCCTCTCACCCGAAAATTTGGAAAAAGCAGGCACGCGGCCATTGTTTCGAGATAAAGAATCTTCACAAGGGCACGGAAAGGCAAGAGATGCAATTTTCCGGGGCTTGTTTATCGCATCAGATGATCTGCTAATGATCCTTCGGCCCCCAACAAAGTTTGACGAGGGCGGGGTTGGGTCCCAGTGGAACCCAGCCTGGTCTCGACGCCATTTGTCTGAACAACCTCAGCTTGATCGAACCCGCCGGTTTGAGTAGCACGTTCTAGCAAACTCTCTGGCTAACTCCCTGTCTTGAACCACGTGGGAGGAGTGCCGGGTACATGAGCCGCGCCTAGAAGGACAGAGGCAAATGTCTTGTACAACACACGTTTGCAGTTCAACTCCCTGAATAACTCATAGAAAGCGTTACTAATTGAGAAAAAACAGTTTAGAATCTGGGCAGTGATTGCTCTTTGCGTCCCATTGTCACGGTTCATGATGTCCTGGATTAAAGCTTATCGACTACGGGTGAAGTCGCACGTGGATGATTATTCGCAGTGGCCTGATCCTGCAACTGCACCGCAGAGATGCAGGAAACAGTGGACCGGTAGGATGCATCACCATCCACTACCCGGCCCTCCAAAGGCCGAAGGCTGAGAGTACACTAGCCTACATGTGGTAGCCAATCCGGACTCGCATTCCCGCATGCCGCCGTGGCCAGCCTGATTTTTCATCATGGGAGCAGAATTTAACATAAAAAACCCCCCTTCACAAGAGCCTCTTTCTTGTGCCGAAGAAACCTGCAGACTTATACCCAATGCATTGCTGCCAATATGACCTCGCATTCTGATGCCGTGGAACTCAATCAGCGATACACCCGTTTGGGGAATGCTACGCCGTCTGATGGAGAATTTAGTCCAAGCATCATCTCTTATGACCCGATAGAGCCTGCCCCGGTACGTCGAAGGCCGCTTCCACCTGGTGCCAGAACCACGCTTGAGGAGCCGCTCTTGCTCGAGCAATCCCCGGATCCTCGCACCAGCATCGACGTTCATTTTGACAACTCTCAACATCGTTTCTCAGACTCAACACTAAAAGACGACTACATAACTTCGGTCCATCCGTACCACAGCCCCGGCCTAGACAGTGTTGGGAAGCAAATCGCATACGATCCCAACCTCAAGCCAAAACCAATCACCCGCACAAACCTATCGCGCTATCTCAATGGATGGCTTGTCCATATCCCGGCGCTAGCCTCCACCGCAGTCATCATATGGATCAGCTGGGAAGACTGGTACTGGTTTCCCATGGAAGGGCCCTGGCCTGAGATGGGATTCACTGCCGATGTCATCAACAATATACTCCAGCTGCCCGCTAAGCTTCACGAGCTTCTCATCGTTGCTTCATTCTCCTCCATCGCGATAGCAATGCTCCGTCGCCGACTGGTTGGTGGCGGCGTGAGTTTGGGGTTCCTTACCGGTGGTTATAGAGTTGGCGACATTCTCTACCTCGCCTCAAAACCCTTCCGCCACTCTCAAGACCCCAAGAACCCCATCTCTTGGGAGTTTATCATTGCCCTTTTTCTTATCTTTGCCACTCTCATGTCCACAGTCGTTGGACCTGCATCGGCCGTCCTTCTTGTGCCGACCCCCGGATGGTTTCCATTGGCTCATTCCCTGGCGTTCAGCAACCTTTCCGACCGTTCGCTGCCGGTATTTTACGATTCGATCCCGGAAAGAGTGTGGCCGCACACATTCAATGCAACACCGGATATATCAGAATGCAAGACTATAGATGGAATGTACGAAGCATGGTGTCCGGCTGGCGGCTATTCGGAAATATGGAACTGGGCCGAAAGCTACGGGGCGACCGATTTGAAGAACAACCTCACGTTCCAATTTCCCACGACAGACGTGCGGCGACATTTGGTACACGTCGAAGCCGATGGCAAATACAAAACTGTCCTGTCAACCACCACGTCCAACTTTTTCATGATGGGACTCGGTCTCATTCAGAAGTACATTGATGGCTACAATGTTGGACTTGTACACAGTAGCTCTCGTTACGAACTTACGCCCCGGCTGGTCAACTACACGCACCCCAACGACCGAGAATTGGACAGCCCAATCTACCAGCCCATGGTGCAGTCTAAATGCAGGGTTTACAACAAACAATATTTCACTGAGCCGGGTCAAAGCATGGCATATCCAACGGAGGCCATGAACTGTTTTGGCGACAGAGACTGCGAGAAAGTTCGGGACACTCCACCGACTTTCAAAGAGAAGTTTCTATTCACCAAAACCAAGCAGAATGAAACGATCTCCACTCAGTACACTATAAAGGGTGGGAAAGTACGCTCCGTGGTTCTCATTGCCGGACAAGTTCCAAATACAGATGATCACACAAAGGACATAGCCTACACCTGCAGTCTTCTAGCCACTTGGATCCCCTCGAACTTTTCCTTGGACCCCGCAGTCAGCGATGTTCTGTACTCTAGCCTGAGTAATGCAAAGACACTGCGATCGGTTTATAACCAGACATCGGTTGAAGGGGCCCGCGTCATCAGGTTCAACCGCACCTGGCTTCCGTACCTAAATCCTTCGTACGAGATGACCACTGAAGATGGCATCAGCTTTAATACCTCAGCCGTGCTCAGAATCATCGACCTCATCAGCGGCTTGGGTTCCAGGGCTAGCAGTTCCGGGAAGTGGCCCATATATGATAGAGAGACGGAAGACGCGGGGCTTTTCCTCTCTAAGGTCTTCGGTGTCTACCTCACTGAGGCTTTAGCACGCACGGGAATGGCTAGGCCCATGATGATGATACGAGAGGGCGACGACGAAAAGATGCAAGGTATCGATTTGAATGCACAGTACACTAACTCCGACGGAATGTTCAACGTCGAGCTGCTCCACTCAAATCAAACTCAATGGAACTTTGGCAGGGGTGTTGAAGTGAGGAACTACACTCTAACCGACTTGTACGACAGGATTCTCCCCGGTCTTCTGAATTTCGACTTCGACGTCAGGAGATACGGGTACGGAACGGGCCATCAGCGGAAGACCGTTACCTTCGCACGGGTCATGATGTACATCTACCTAGCAACGGTTGTGCTCTACGCCCTCACAGTCGGTTTTGCACATGCTGTCGAGCTGACCGGTAGGGGAAGGAGCCTACGAGTACTCAGTGTAGTGCCGTGGGCGGACCTACAGGACCTGATCGTTCTCGCGCTAAAGACGCCTCCTTCGAGAGATGCCGACCTTGCGGACGCTGGCGCGGGCGTCAGCTCCCCGAGTGTGTGGAAGAAGACGGTGAAGGCTCGAGCAGATGAGCAACATAATGTGCAGCTCGTGCTAAACGACGAGCCGGGGATGGAAAGGTTGGATGTCACTGGGAAGGAGAAGTACTTTTAATGGTTCCCGCTGTTTCAAGATTTCGTTATTTACCTCACTTCAACTCTGTCTTGTTGTTCGCTAAATTAATTTGTCACTATGAAGCAACCTTGTGCATCAAAGAAATTAATAATAGATAAACTACACAACTAGTCACCTTCTTCACAGAGACTGTAAATATGACTCCAGGCGGCATCAACATCACATCTGATGGCCATATTCTTTTGGTACAGTCAGCATGGGCCTAGTTCGTAGCTTGAAAAGGTAGATAGTTACGGGAATGTCTGGGCATTTCTACCTCTAGTTTGCTTTTGTCTACGTTTTCCTGCACAGCATTGGATTTTGTAAATGTGATTGATCTGAATGCGCGCGCGGACATGGTCCCTGAATTACTCTGCCGGGTAGATAGACCACGCTCTCTAGGTATGAGGCCGTTGGATGGTGAACGCACGGAAGTGGAGTAGAGGTCTGGATAAGTACCACTTCGACTCATCATGAGAGATGTAGCTCGGAAGTAAATCTGCTCACATCACACTTGCTACTGGATTATTGCAGAGAAACAAGAGTCTGAGCCGATCATCGGCTTTGTAACGTCACTGCATCGGCCCAGTTTCACACGCTGCCCAAGGGTTACCGCTTTTGAAACGCCCAATCATTCCCCTGCCTGAGACTTAGTCACCTAACTTGACCTCACCGAGCCCTCACCGCGACCATTTAAGGAAACCTGCCCCAAACCCGACGGCTCAATTCCGTCTCCCTGCAGGACTGCATGTAGGGATGCCGATCGTAGGCGTGCCTGCACAGTCTTCGCACTCGCACCTCAGCGGCTCGCCTCGCGAAGCGACGGATCCCGCGCGCCACAGGAACAGACGAAATGACATCAGAAAGCAACCGAATTGTCGGAAGTCCGTTCTCGTGCCAAGGGACAGGGCAGCGATCGAGTCACGTATGCGACCCTGAGGTTTCTGAAGCTCGATCTGACAGCTGATCTCGGACCGAGAGCCTGGCTTAAAAGGTGCATGCATCCGCGAATCTGGGGAACCGTTGGCCCACGATCAACTTAAATCTCATCTCGATTCACCATGAAAGAACCTACGCGCAAGCTGAGATACAACGTTGCCACCTCGGTGGATGGTTTCATTGCGCCCCCCGATGGGTCTACGGACTGGATTGTGATGGACTCGAACATCGACTTCGACGCGCTCTACGCGCAATTCGACGCGTTCCTGATGGGGCGCAAGACCTATGAGTGCATGTTCGCCATGGGCGAGCAAAACCCCTTGCGAAAACAACCAAAAGAAAATCTCATCGTTTTCAGTCGCACCCTGAAAGCGGAAGACCACCCCGCCGTGACGGTCGTGTCGAAGGATGTCATCGGGCACGTGGCGGAGTTGAAGAACGGCGAGGGCCGGGACATTTGGCTGATGGGCGGGGGCGAGCTAGCGGGCTTGTGCCTGAAGGCCGGAATGCTAGACGCGGTGGAGGCGGCGATCATGCCGGTCATGTTGGGGAAGGGAACACGGATGCTCGAGGAGGCTTCGCTGATGCCCCACGGCGGATTCAAGTTGGAGATGGTGGAGAGCAGACATCTGGACGCGAGCGGGATCGTTATGTGCAAGTACAATGTCAGCAGAGGGATGGCCTGCTCACTTGGAGAAGCGTTGACATTTTGCTGATCCACGGATGGACAAGCTGAGCAGAGGCAGGGATTACAGTTGACTGAGGAATACCCCAAAAGTTGCATCTTCAACCTTACGAGTATCTAAATATTGAACAAATTGACAATTTCGTCTTGATCGTAATTGAAGCCGGGAACGATGAGAACGATCGATGGCTTGCATGTTTATTTCTCGACATGGCCAATCCCGTGACAGTTAAATACTGCCCGCACGTCAAAAAGGACTTTTGTGCGATCCGTACCGCGCGATCACGCCACGATTTATAATCGAGGCCACTAAGGAACAACCTGAAGCCCGATTGTACTTCGAGTTTGTCAGTTTTAACCCGTCGGACAGATTGCGGGTCTGAAGGATTCTGGTCGCCTTTGATGATCGTGTAGGACAGGCATGACAGCGAGCTTAAGTCCGTCGCGGGCGATCTTCTTAGCTCCGCTAAAACCCCAGTTACCGTGGTAGTATGATCGCATACAGCATCATCTGGCGTCATATTAAATAGACATCTTCCATCTCGTGTGCACCTTGACAATCATTCATTTCACACCAACCCGCCTGGCAAAATCTCACCATGTCTCCCAACAGCAATCAACAGACGGTTCTCATCGTAGGTGGCACCGGTAAAGTTGGCCGGCAAATCACCAAGCTCCTGGCCAACACCGATACCCCCACCTACCAGTCCTCCCGGAGCGGCGCATCCACCACGGAGCCGGGGGCCGAAAATGTCAAGCCGATCGCCTTCGACTGGACCGATGAGAAGACATGGGCCGCGGCCTTGAAGTCCGGCGCAACAAGCGTCTTCCTCGTAGCGCCGCCCGTGCTCGACATGTTGCCGCCGATGCAGTCCTTCATTGACCAGGCACGGCTGAAGGGAAATGCCAAGCGCTTCATTCTGTTGAGTGGAAGTCCGATGGAGGCGGATATCAATGGCCCCGCGATGAGTCGGCCGCATGCGTACCTGAAGGAGCTTGGTGACAGGGGTGAGGTGGAATGGGCCGCGCTGCGACCGACATGGTTCCAACGTGAGTACAAGTCACCTGAAAAGATGAGATGGGTGCTAATAAAATGGCAGAGAACTTTGCTGAACAGCTGAATCACATCAATTCTATCAAGGACGAAAGCACTGTCTACTCCGCCACGGCAGACGGAAAGATTCCATGGATCGCGACCGAGGACATTGCTGCGTGCGCATTCCAGCTGCTTCTCCAAGATGACGCACCCAACGACGAATATCTACTGTTGGGGTCAGAGCTACTAAGCTACGATGACGTATGTGTTCGACAGGCTCGTCAACAGAGGTCATTGATGTCTAACTTTGGTGTTCAGATTGCCGAAATTCTAACCGAAGTGCTCGGTCTCAAAATCATACACAAGAACCTCTCACGAAAGGGGCTCGAGGATCGATACGTAAACTACGGCCTGCCGCAGGACTATGCGGAGATGATGGGTGCCATGGACACGAACATCAAGAATGGGAGCGAGAACCGGACGAACAGCGTCGTTCTGGCGTTGACCGGCAAGCAACCGAGGAAGTTCCGCGACGTAGCCAAGGAGCTGAGGAATGTTTGGGTGACGGAATCGTGAACCGCTACGTAATTGGCGGGGTTGGTTGTGCCTGAAATGAAGCGCCCTAGAAATATGCAAACGCTCATGAGGTGAAATGACCCATTCGCAGACAAAGATGTCGATTGTCTCGGAGATTATGCCACATGGAAATTTGACCCAGCTAGAAAACAGGGTTGGGAAATTGAAAGAGGTTTTTTGTTTTCAGTCAGCGACAGCTAGTGTCCGTTTCCAGCCGAAATGTTCGCACATGCTTGTGCGGGGGACCCGCGCTAGGTTGAAACAAGTCATGAGATCACAGGTGCTAGTCCCCAGATGTGTAATTCTGCAGGACGAATGGACCTCTCTCTTCACGCTCAATATTGCTCTAGAAGTTTCATCCTCAATTTGGCCATGAGATAAATTCTCAAACTCGAATATCGTCAACATGGAATCCTCGTTCGTAGACATTGAGGATGACCAGCCAACAACCCCTGGGACGGGACCGGAGTCCGGCGGGGAGAGGCCGAATCCACTCACGTACCCGAAAAGCACCAAGCCAATCTGTCAGGACCTGTTCGAGAGCCCAACGACAGAGTATCGCGGGTGCCCATTATGGTCATGGAACGGGACGTTGGAAAAGAAGAGGCTGCTGCGCCAAATCGACTACCTCGAAGAAATGGGCATGGGTGGATTTCACATGCATGTACGGACCGGACTTGACACCGCTTACATGGGCCCAGAGTTTATGGATCGGGTGCGGGACTGCGTCGACTACGCCGAGAGCAAAGGCATGCTCGCCTGCTTGTGAGACGCATGTGACCCAACGACGATGGGCTGGAATTGCTAATTCTCATTTAGATACGACGATGACAGATGGCCGTCCGGGGCTGCTGGGGGCAAGGTGATTGAACAGTACCCTGAACACAAGACTAAGCACATCTTGTTCACGCTTCATCCTTATGGGACTGTCGACTTAGAAGGGTTTGTTATTTGAGAACTGGTGATGAAAGCTGGCTGACATCCTCTAGTGAATGCTCTCCAAGTTCGGCAAAACCATGCCGAAGTGAGGAAGGATACCTCCTCGCGAAATTCTCAGTTACTCTGGATGAAAATGGACGACTCATATCAAGCCGAAAGTTGGACAATGAGGAGGATGCCGATCCTGGGGGTAGGGTATGGTACGCCTACGTCGAGCACAATCCGCCGTCACCTTGGTTCAACGGCCAGACGTACATCGACACGATGAGCACTGAAGCCATGGGCAGCTTTATTGAGAGCACTCATGAGGTGTACAAGACAGCGGTCGGAGACAGGTTCGGCTCGACTGTGCCGTGCATCTTTACGGACGAGCCCCAGGTTGCCATCAAGAGTCAACTATCCAGCCCTGATGGCCTCGAAGATGTCTTCATGCCATGGACGCAGGACCTGCCCGATACTTTCAAGGATGCGTTTGGCAGCGACGCCGACCTGATCAGCGGGATTCCAGAGCTTTTCTGGGACCTTCCAGGAGACACACCAAGTTTGACACGCTACCGCTTCCATGACCACGTCAGTGAGCGCTTCGTCACCTCGTTCCTTGACCTTCTCAGCACCTGGTGCAAGCAGAACAATATTCTTTTGAATGGTCACATGATGGAAGAGCCGACACTCCGACTACAAACAACCGCCCACGGCGAGGCCATGCGATGCTACCGAAATCAGTCACTGCCCGGGATGGACCTGCTCAACGACGGGGTAGAGTACAACACCGCGAAACAATGCACCAGCGTTGCGCGCCAAAACGGGATACGCGGGGCCATGAGCGAGATCTACGGCTGCACGCACTGGTACTTCAGCTTTGAGGGACACAAGGGCTGTGGAGACTGGCAGGCCGCCCTCGGCATCACGTTCCGAGTCCAGCATTTGAGCTGGTACAGCATGGCTGGCGAGGCGAAGCGGGACTTCCCTGCAAGTATCAACTATCAGAGCCCGTGGTACAGGGAGTATAAGTACATCGAAGACCACTTTGCCAGAGTCGGCGTGGCCATGACCCGCGGGCGCGCCGTGACGCGAGTGGCCGTTATTCACCCCATCGAAAGCGCTTGGCTTTGTTTCGGACCGAACAACAGTGGCGATGACGAGCTCGGGCAACGGGATCAGTACTTCGCTGAGTTGACGAACTGGCTGCTTCAAGGGCTGGTCGACTTTGACTTCATCGCGGAGAGTCTGTTACCCAGCCAGATCGGGGATGATGTATCTGCACCATTGAAGGTTGGCCATTGCAGTTACGATGTGGTCATTCTACCTCAGCTAAGAACCATTCGCTCAACTACGCTCAATATCGTCAAGAAATTTGCGGCTGCTGGGGGCAAGGTCATTATCGCTGGTAACGGGCCAACCCTGGTTAACGCCCAGGCCGTATCCCCGGATTTGAGCCTGAACATTGAGCCCTGTACGAAGTTGGCATGGGATCAGGCCGAACTATTGAACAACCTCTCCGAGAACCGGGATGTGGCCGTTGAATTGAAGGAGGGAAGACCAGCGGAGACTCTGCTTTACCAGATGCGTGAAGATGATGAAGAGAGATTTGTCTTCATCTGCAATACGGACCGCAACAATCCGTATGATACCACGGTCAGGATCAAAGGGGAGTGGGATCTTGAAGTGTTGGACACATTTAAGGGCTCAACGCATCAGCACAAGGCAGAAATTGACGGAGACTGGACAGTCTTCGACCACAGGTTTGAAGGATGTTCCAGCCTATTGCTCCGTCTATCTGCAGTATCAGCTGAAAAGCTCTCCTTCGCCGATATTGCTGGCGCTGTGACTTTGTCACCACCGAGAGCGGAGTCAGTCGAGCTAAAGCTTGAGGAAGTCGTACTGTCCGAGCCGAACGTCTTGCTGTTGGACTACGCCTGCTACAGAATTGACGATGAGCCATGGGAAGACTCAAATCGCCAAGAGATTCTCAAGATTGACAACGAGATCCGATCTCGGCTACGACTGCCGGCAAAGGGCATGGCATGGAAGCAACCATGGAGTATCCCCCCATCAAAACGCTTGCCAAGGGTCTACGTTGACCTCCGCTTCGAGTTCGAATCAGAGCTCATTATCAAAACACCTACCTACTTGGCGATGGAGAACCCCGAAAACGCCAGAATCACAATCAATGGCCACAAGCTGCCCGTGTACGACACAAAGTTGTCTTGGTGGGTCGACGAGGACATCAAAACTGTGCCGGTGCCAAAGAGAACTATTCGTAAGGGGAAGAATGTCATTGAGCTGAGCATGCCGTTTGGTGTGTTGACGAATCTTGAGAGAATTTACCTGCTGGGCAGCTTCAGCATAGATTTCAAGGACAACAGGCCGGTTGTGCGAGAACGCCGACAGAGTTTAGGCTGGGGAGACGTTGTTACGCAAGGGCACCCGTTCTACGCAGGCAACGTGACTTACAACTGCAGCTTCTCGCTCAACAAGACATCGAATGTCACTCTTTCGATTCCACATTTCGCCACGCCTGTTGTCAAGGTTCAGTGGGGCAAAGAGCAAAGCGACCACATTGCACTTCAGCCCAGGACACTGAGCCTGGGAGAACTAGAAAGCGGAAAGCATCATATGACCATCACAGCCTTCGGGTGTCGATACACCGCTTTTGGTCACATTCACTTGGCTGATGGAATCGCCGGGTGCTTTCCTGATCAATGGCGAAGTAAGTAATTCTACACAACATAATGCATTTGTATTCTTGCTGACAAACACAAAGCTGGTGGTGCAGCTTGGAGTGACGAGTACAGGTTGAAGCCCACAGGAGTTTTGGAGAAGCCGTCTCTGCGAGTTGAGCCAACGGCCGATGCCGGAGAGGACTGGGTTGTACTGACCGAATAGCATGAGGGGAGAAGAACATTAGCTGGTGTACTGTTCAATGGAAAATTCACTTTAATCTAATGATACTTGCCAGACTAAAGAAATTCCACTGTCTCTTCGCACTTGTTACGCTGGTCCTAAACGTGAGATCTTGTGGTATGGAGTTTGATTATACGTCTTCTTGGCTGCGGACGGCTTCATCTAGACACTGACGACAACATGAAGGGGACGTGTATTGTTTACCAAGGATGATGTCTGATCTGTCCAGCCACAACCGAACATCTCGTAGAACACGCCTTTCCATTGCCTGCAGCATCGTCAATTACCAAACATATCATTGCCCATGAGAGTAGAGGATATATCTCTGAATGATTCACCCCCGAAGGGCTCAGGCAGTTGCCTGATCTACGGCCCCATTCACTCCACAGCCCCCTAGGCAATCAATCTGTTGCGAAACAATATGATTAGCCCAATGTATGATAAAAGTTAAGGTCAACACCGGAGGAGGGGGTTCGATATTACCTTCACAGTATCCTGCTTCAACACCAGTGGTCAGTGTGGTTCGGCCAAACAGTCTTTGGATAGCTTACCCGCCTGTATGAATCAACAGTCCCAGTGGAAGACTCCACCGGCGCTGTAAACGCTACACCAACAAGGGTAGCAACAATGAGGGTAATGTAGCGCATAGTGAATGTTCTGATGGGGTCGTGAGAATGATTGGTCTGAGTGGTGTTGTGATAATGTTCTGGATGGCATGTGAAGCTTGGTGACAGTTTGTGAGAAGATGGAGACATTTTATACGCAATTCATCAGGCCAGTCAGACAGTCACTTCTCATTTGACCGGGGTCCTCTCATACTGTGGATTCTCAACGAAAGCACTTCGCAGACACGAGCGAGCCCTGTTGACAAGGTACATGAATAAGTGCCGTTCGGCTGGCCGAGGTCTGCCTACGGAGCCTGGTGTCCTCCTGGCCAGCTATCATGGTCCTTTAACCGAAAACGATGTATGAGCACGATTACCATCTCCAGAAATAGGCATGTCCTGTCGTCCCCGGTGTCTCAAGCTGTGCCCGCGACAAGGCTACCATTGGCTCACTTACAGCCTCATTCGCCTCGTTGCGCTCCACCGGACGAACTTAAACCGCCTAAGCGTTTTAACTGGTCTCGCAAGCTAGAGAAGCGGGCAACAACATCAAGTGCAATCATCACCGCATCCAAGAGCAAAGGCTGTGCACATCATCCGCTGGAAGCAAGCAGAGTCATGTTCAACTAGACTCATGTTCAACTAGATCACACGTATGATGACAATGATGACACTGGGAAACCCTCGTCGAAGGGATAGTTTAGGAGGGGACTTAAGGACTATTACCGGAATGCAGCCTGGTCGTAAGCGTGTCTGATTTAATAATAACAATGTCGGGGAACAATTTCTACTCTCGAAACACTGAAGCGGTCTAATTTGTAGAAACAAGCTTGGGATTGCTAAGAAACGAACCTGGCGGGAAATGTTCTTAAGTAGTACACAGTCGGTTGATGCTGCATATTCACCTTCCTGTTGATTTGAAGAAAGTGAGTCCAAAGTGAGCCACTCCAAATCAAGCATTGGACACTAGAAGACATGAATCAAAAAGAGCCTTGGAGCCAATTCGAAGTCGGAAACCTCGACCGACGGCAAACTTTGACTAAGGAAGGAAGATTCTCGATTTTCACGGTGGTGACTTAGGAAGGCACTTCCTTCCCATATGTCAATCGCAGCTTCCCGAAATCGAGACAGCCAGAGCCAGACAGGCAAGTACCTTCCCACGAAAATCTTTTCTGTTGCCGGGCAGCTACAGTCTCCTTTGTATTTCCTTTTCCCCTCTCCCATTGGACTCGACGAAAATTTCCTCTCTCACATCGTCGGCCTCGCAACCTTCGCACGCAAAAGTCCGCTTGCGACAACTCACTCCTCCACAACTTCACTTTTCCATCAGAATATTGACGAAGACCAACTGACCGCAAATATTTGCGACAATCGTGCGCGTCTCCGAGTCACCGCCCGCATCGCGAACACAATCGCCGTCACGCCTGACCAGCTTCGCGCAACTTTCCCACCCCACCGCCGATTCTTACTCCTCTCTCACACCCACATTATCCTTACCAACGTCAACACGCCATCATGATGGTCTCTACTTGTGGAACGTGCGGTCGCATATTCCCTGGTGGCGACCAAGAGCTTCAAGATCACATCGCAGCGACGGGACACCAAAGCACCTTCTACCAGTGCTTTTCTTGCGACTACCGTTTCGCAAGCCAATACTATGCTAAGCAGCATATGGATGCTGAGGACCATTGGATTCCCACATCGCCTCCGTTGTCGTGCAGCAAATGCACCTCGCGTTTCTCGAATGAGGAGGATGCCGAGAAGCACGAGCACAAGATGCACTTGAGATGCCGACCCTGCAATGTCAGCTTTCCCACTTCCCAGGAACTGAGTATGGTAAGATGCTTCCCATTGATATTGATATTACGACAAATTTCTAATCGTTGCAGCATCTTCGCGGCCGAATGCACAAGGACTTTTCGATGTCTTGCCCCTTCTGCAATCGCTCGAAGCTGTCCGCCGGTGGTTTGATCAGCCATCTAGAGAGTGGAAGCTGCCCCGACTCAAAACTTGACAGCGACACTCTGTACGAAGCTGTGCTTCGACGCGATCCCAACGGAGTTCTTTCCAAGCAGCTTCAAGACTGGACTGGAACCCCTCGATTCGAAGTGACTGCGGATACTTGGAACTTGAAGGCGCAGGCGTATGAGTGCCGCATCTGCCATCGCTTATTCAAGCAGCTACCTGATCTGCAATTCCATGTCAATTCTGCCGCTCATGCGAAGAAAATCTATCACTGTCCAAACCCGCGCTGCCGTAAGGCCTTTAGCCACCTGGGTAGCACGATCCATCATCTCGAATTGGAGACTTGCCAATTCATGTCATTCGAAGCGGTGCAGAAGAACGTGGAGGAGGCACTCAAACCCTACCACATGAATCAAGACTGAGGCTCCACGTTTTGAAAGTCGTTTCTGCGTGGAGGCATTCTGCCTTGGCGGAGGATTGAAGGGCAATGGGCATAAAGAGAAGATTTCCGGTCTTGACGAATGATGGAAATGGCAAGACATAGGCGTTTATGCCATGGGATTTCTTCTTTTGTTTGCGTCATCATAAAACGCCATTTGGGCAAGGATAGCAACGAACTGAATTCATGTTGACTGATCGCAAATCTTGGTAACAGCATGTTTGCACAATCCCCCAAATTTCTGGACGAACTATCTGCAAAGGCTTCGCAACTCGACCACCCAATGCTCCAGCCTGTCATTCTTGGCAAACCATGGCGTTCACTCATATCGAAGCAGAAAGATTACCGTCTGGCTCGATGAGGTTGCATCAATCCAGGATGCGGACTCACACATTCCGAAGAGTAGGCCAATTCAGTGCGGAGATCCTGGTCATCATCACGGAGCTGTTGCGATTGGTGCCCTTTTTGGGAATCTGCCTGAATTGGAGACCCCATCGAACACACGCCACGCCACTTCCGAGATTCTCTAATCGGTAGCATGCCGAGACCGTTTAGATGACAGCTGTTGGAGATTGATGGTAAAATATGCATAAATATGCTCCGTCCCCCTGGACGTGAACTTTGGCAACCTTCCCATGGAAGGTGCCCTCCAATTGACCCGGACCCATAACCCCTCACACTACAGGACTTGCGATCCGAAAGATACCCATCATGGCCGTCGGCAACAACGAAGAGGTCGAAACACCCCCCGCCACAGATCCGACGATCAGTACCGTTGACTTTAATCTCCAAATTGGTGTCGAGGAGATCCTCGTCGACGTTGACCCAGATGTCTCCCTCGAGTTCCTCCAGAAGGCCGAGGCGCATGCTGGCAAGCCGCCTCCGACAAGAGTGCCAAAAGAAGCCCTCCTACGTATGCACAACCGCTATGTCGAGCAGCAACAAACGCCTGGCCAAGAGAAAGCCCCGCGTATGGTGAAGAAAGTGGTCCTGGCTCTGGCCTATCCGCCATCATGCAAGCCGATCAGGGCTCTATCGCCTGTCAGTTCGCTTGTTTGCATAAAAGGGCATGGGAAATACTCATTGAATCGCAGATCAGACTCGATGAGCTTCTCGTAGAAACTCATCACGAAGAAAAATACCTGGTCGTCAAGGCAATCTCTCCACCCTACCAAGGTGCTGGGACGATCACCGTGGTCGAAGACGAGCATGGGAATGTTGACAAGCTGGCGTTATATAACCAAAGCATCTCCAACATCCTTCAGTCTATCCCAGAAGGGACCATCGTCCTGATCAAAGAGCCGTACTACAAGTTCAGCGGAGAAAACGACTACATGCTTTGCGTCGATCACCCATCAGACATCATTAGGGTCCAGCAAGGCCAAGACGAATCCTTGGTACCAACTCCATGGAGAGAATTACAAGACACCTGCGAGGCGGTCGACTTGGGAGCTGCAGGTGACAAGGCCTTCATGTCGAAGGATCTTCCGTTAGCGGTTGAAAAGTCTGTATCGTCAACCCTTCTCGTCATTTTGCCGATTGGCTAACACTTTCACAGCTACACAAAAGCTCTCGAGATGGCAGGCGACGCCGACCACCCCTTCCGAAGCGGCATGTTCTCGAAACGTGCCAGCATAAATCTTACTCTCAAACGCTTCGATGCCGCATTCTCGGACGCTCTTGCCTCAATTGGTGGTCCCTCAGACTGGAAGGCTTATTCCCTTGCAGCAAGAGCGTCGTACGAACTTACTGACTTCCAAACCAGCAAGGAGCACTTTGAGTCCGCTCTTGCCCTTAACCCACCAACCTCGAACGTGCAGAAGGAATACGAGAGGTGTCTTGCGCGACTAGAAGAGGAGAAGGGCGTCTACGACTTCCCCGATATGGCCAAAGACGTCACCCCAAAGAATATCCACATCGACCGCGCCAGCTTCCTTTCGAGGACCGAGATTAGAGACTCACCGCACCATGGGCGAGGTCTGTTCGCGACGGAAGACATCAAAGCCGGAGATCTTGTCTTTGTGGAGAAGGCGACTAGCGTGCCCAACGAGTTCAACCCAGAGCACAACTCTGCTGCAGCATATGCCCAACTCATCGAGCTCTGCGCAGACAATCCTACCATACATAAAAAGGTTCTCGATCTCTATGGAGGGACATACAAGCGTTCCGGACTGGAAGGGACCGAAGTTGACGGCAAGCCCATCATCGACGTCTTCCTTCTCGAGTCGATTCGGAGAAAGAACTGCTTCAGCGGTGCTCACGTTTCTGCACAGGCCGCAAACGGGGAGTGGAACATGTGGAAGAACGGCATGTCGCGCGGACTTTGGGTGTACTCAGCTTACGCCAACCACTCTTGCCTTCCAAACTGCAACAGGTCTTTTGTCGGAGACATGCTAGTGGTCAGAGCTACCGTGGATATCCCGAAGGGCACAGAGATCACGCACATCTACCTTCCGCCCAAAGCCGCATTCCTTCTCCGTGTGCCGCAGTTCCGGAGAACGTGGGGCTTCGAGTGCAGCTGCGATCTTTGTGATGGCGAGGCCAAATCGCCATTGGAGCAACACAAGAAGCGCGTCTCGGCGCTTGCTGAGCTGCAACGCACGATCAAAAAGAAGAACCCGGTGAAGTTCCACCCGGATGCGACAATTCGGCAGATTGAGAGGATGGCCGGCAAGCTTGCTGCCCTCCACGAACCTGAAGTCTACGACGACCTGAAGTTGCCGAGGTTGATGCTCGTCTGGCCGACGATGTGGCTGGTCGAGGCGTTGCATACGAGGAAGCAGTGGGCCAAGGTCATCAAATGGGGAAGCGAGGTCTTTCGCAACTTTGGGTTCGTTGAGCCGGTGCGAGGGGACAGGTTGTGGATGTATAAGGACACGCAGGCCGTGACGACCTTCGAGGTCATCAAGGCATTGAAGTTGACTGCAGACGCATACGATGCTACTGGTCAAGAGGACTTGGCGAGAGACTGCAGGGATGCGGCTAGAACCGGGCTGGTCTGTATGGTGGGTTGGGTGACGGACGAGAGTTTTGAGGCGTTTAGATAACCTTTGAACGTCCGGGGTTGGAACCCCATGGAAGAGATGGCAATCAATACATTGGAGAATTTTTATCTGTTGAAAACTTTGTACGCTGCGTTATTTTGTTACCATGTGCGTTGGTGGCCGAGAGATATGGCGAAGCCTTGGCAAACGGCGTTCGTCTTGGCACCGGCCGTTGAGCATGAATCAGGGACTAGCCTTATCGCTGCAAAGAAACGTTTCTTGGCGATTTGGCTTGTTTTTGAGAAGATTTCGGATGAACCCCAATTTCATGATTCCGTGGCCATGGCCTCGGCAGAAACCTACAACGTCGTCCTCGAGGAATAGCGGAATCCATGGACCTCGTTCACCAACCTGGTGTTCGATACTTCCAATCAATTGAGAAAAAGTCATCACTTTATTGTTACCTATACTTTGGGCGGCATCAATTGAGTTTACGTGCCTTTGCATTGTCCAGCTGCATTGCATTTATGCTTGGAGATGGAATAGGTCGCACAGGATGGAAATCGCCGGCACCTGTGAGCTTCTTCCTTTCCTCCAGCCTTAGCATCCCGCCACCAATACAAAAGACCAAATCATTCTACTGCTCCAAGCAAACTCGGCAACTGGTCGCGTGCTTATCGAGAGCTGGTGAGGGGGAAAATCACCAACGGAGCGGGGTACGCAGCAATGAAGCTGCAAGCCAAGAACGATCCTGCGCTTGCAATGCCTGTCTTCCCCCACCTCATGACAGGTCGGTCAGTGGCTTTCGGACGACGCCGATCCTCATTCTTCGTGATAAGTCGAGTTCACTGGCCACAGCATGGGTCCATTCGAGGAGTATTCCCCGGTTTCCGCCCCGGGAGTTGGGGGAATGCTTGCGCGGCACCTTGGACGACCTTCTATGTCGAGTTAGCCACACATCATGAAGCCACCGACGAAGAGGAGGTTGGGGAATTGGCATCGTGACACGCGGATATGTATATGACCGCAACCCCTCTTCGTGGCACGCTCAATTGCAGTCATCCCAAGCCCTCCCCTCCTCGGTGGACCATCCCATCGTCACCTCACCCGCGATGTCCGCCCTCGCCTTGGTCCTCTTGGCATCCGCCCCCGCGGCCCTCGCCCAAACCTTCCAACGTCTCGGCGCCTGCCCCAACCTCGGCTGCGTCTTCCCGCCAGACCAAGCCAACTTCCTCCCCGGCCAGAACTTTGACATCCGCGTCGAGGTCCACGCGCCCGTCAACGGCACCGAGGCCTTCAACGACGGCGTGCCGGACACGGAGTTCACGCTCACGATCGCGAGCAACAGCAAGCCCGACGGCGTGCCGGTGACGGAGTTCTTCGCGCTCGACGAGCCGCAGCTGGAGACGTGGACGTTCTCGTGGTACGAAGACCTGTTTGCCCAGGATGCGGGGGAGAAGTCTGTTGTCAACGTCGCATCCAAGGCTTACCGCCACTTGTCGCTGTACGAGCCGGGCAACTATACGGTCGAGTTGAGCTACTACAATGGCACGAAGAAGACTCTGGCGGAATGGTTTGTGCGGCCGCTTGCGGAGGAGAAGAAGGCTAAGAATGTGATTTTGTTTATTGGAGATGGTATGACGACGAACATGATCACGGCGGCGAGATTGTTGGGTCACAAGAGTGTGAACGGGAAGTACCAGTCAAGGATGCAGATGGACGAGTTCCCGATCCTTGGTCACCAGATGGTGAGTTGCGTCAAGGGAGAGTATGGTTATTGGAAGGACAATGCTGACGTCTGGGTAGACTCACTCGGTCGACAGCTTCGTCACAGACAGCGCAAACTCTGCTTCAGCGCTTTACTCTGGCCACAAGGGAACATCGGACTCCATGGGGTAAGACAACTCTGTTGGCGACCATAGTGCCTAGCTAACATACCTAGTGTGTACTCTGACTCGTCTGACGATGACTTTGACGACCCCAAGGTTGAGACGATTGTGGAAATGGTGACTAGAATCTGGGTAAGAACACTCCCAAAGAAAGGCTGAAATATGTCTGACCATCCGATAGGGATCCGCATGGGGTGCAGTGACAACCGCCGCCCTCGACGACGCAACCCCGGCTGCTCTCACTGGACACAGCCGATCCCGCTCCAACGCCGGATCTCTCATCGACCAAGCACTCAACGGCATGACGAACTATTCGTGGAGCACCCATCCCGGACCAGACGTCTACTTTGGCGGCGGTGCCTCCACCTTCCTTCCAGGATCCACCTCATACCTGGGCAAGGATTACTACGAAGAGTTCCGTAACCAGGGATACTCCGTCAGCTGGAACGCGACTTCACTCAAGGAAGCACCTATCGATACCCCTGCCTTGGGCGTGTTTTCCCTTTCCCACTTGCCCGTGTGGCTTGATAGAAACATCTTGATTGACAATATTGCTGAACTGGAGACCCACCCCTCCGGAGACGGCTCCGCGCCGCTCGACCTCCCTGGGTTGAAGGACATGACCCTCAAGGCGCTCGACATCCTGCTTGAGCGTAGCAACGACACCGGCTTCTTCCTCATGTCCGAGGGCGCGTCGATTGACAAGCAGATGCACGCCCTCGACTATGACAGGGCCCTCGGCGATCTCCTCGAGTTCGACGACACGATCCGTGCGACCGTGAAGAAGCTCAAGGAGGTCGGCGAGCTGGAGGAGACCCTCATCGTCGTCACCGCAGACCACGGCCATGGTTTCGATGTCTTCGGCGTCGCAGACACAAAGTATCTTGCTGCCCAAGACACTGA
The DNA here is from genome assembly GCA_025327145.1 of Colletotrichum sp. SAR 10_76. NCBI lineage: Eukaryota > Fungi > Ascomycota > Sordariomycetes > Glomerellales > Glomerellaceae > Colletotrichum > Colletotrichum sp. SAR 10_76. The sequence goes on along the minus strand of JAKMWU010000332.1, from coordinate 26,568 downwards.
TCGCAAGAAGCGTGACGCGATCGGCATTTATGAGCGCTCTGGTCTGTCTCACTACACTGTTGAACGACCTGATGGCATTGAGTATGGCACCGGACCCAACTTCCCTTTGAACTGGAGCCCTCGTTATGCCATTGCGCCCGGTTTCGGAGCAAGCCCCGATCGGAGGGAGAACTACCAGCTGCACGAGTCGCCTCGTAAGGTGGTTGTCAGCGGAGAAGACGGATACGTGGCTAACCCGGAGGATGGTGAGGGTGGCTTCTTCGTGCAGGGAACATTGCCGGTATCTTCGTCGTCGGGCGTCCACTCGATTACGGATGTGCCACTCTTCGCCATGGGTCCCTGCCAGCAGACATTTGCGGGTGTGTATGACAACACGGATGTGTTCTTCAAGATTGCTTCTTGCCTTGGCCTTGGACAGTCATCGGCTACTCCCAAGAGACGGTAATTGCATCGAGTGAGAGAATAGCGACGAGGGGATTTCGTAGAGATAGAATCAGACTAGGTCTGCCTCTCGGTGACGGTTATCCAAAATCATCTTGCAGCAATCCACATTTTCCGTTCCAAACTGCATCCGCTGGGTGTCCTTGGCAACCCAAACCTCTTCCATGTCTTGTTGAACCCGTGCCAGGGACGGCAGCCGTCTGCTTTCGTACATTTCTTTGATTCTTCCGAGAACGAGCTGCCGGTTCTGAGGATCGACCGACTCGCATCCCGCGGTCCAGAGAGGCCAAGCATGGGCCGAGCAGAACGAGGATGTAATTGGGACCTTGAGCAGATGATGAATGCATTGCTCTGCGTGAAAGGGCTTGGGGGGCTCCGTGCCATCGTCCCAGACCCGGTAGAGATAGACAATGGCCGCGTGCCTGTAAGCCTGGATCGTGTTCTCGATGTCCTGGTCCCCGTCTGTGGACGAGTCCATGGACAGCAGGTTCTTCCTAATGTTGAAGCCGCGCCGCTGGTGTGCTTCACCAGACTGCCCCTGCATTTTGCTGATTGTGCCAACGATAGAGAGAAGTGATGTAAGCTTCTCTAGGCTGTGCAAGCCCTCCAATGGGGCCACATTCGTCATGCTCAAGAGCGGCTTCGCTGTGCGGGAGATTGATGACATGACGTCATGGTAAAAGCAGAGGCTTAGAAGAAACTGCGCGCTAGAGCTTGTCCAGTTATTAGGTCCTCCCGAGTGCATAATCACCGCTTTCGCACCAGCTAGGTGATCGATCTGGCTGTCCGTGTTGAACAGTCTATCAGAGATCTGAAGCATCATGATGGTGGCGAGGGATAGCTCCGGGTTTTCTGTCTGGATGGACTCTCGAAGTGATGATACGGCCATGAGCATGTGTCTCGATGCCATTGTTCGGAGATTCTCGTCTTTTCGGAGTACTGCGAGGTGCCCTGCAGCCATGGAGGAGATGGAGAACAGGAGGGCAGGTGATCGCAGCGTCATCGGCGTCAGGTGAATGAGGAACGGATTCTGTCTGCCGGAGGCCATGGAGACTACGCTTGCCAGAGATGAGTTCCAATGATGGAGTAAGAATCGATTCGTTGAGGAGATGTCCGATGGAATGTACGATGGGTTTTGAATGAGGCTTGTTTCAGTTGATGGTGCAGTAGATGATGACCGAGCAAAACCTGGTAACACCATCCCGGTTTGTTCAGGAGATGTTGGCTTAGCAGCGCCTTTTTGAGGTGCTGTGGAGTCTTTTGACTTTGGACTCCGTCGTTTCGTGACCTTGGACGGAATCGACGATACGTCCGCAGCCTTCCATCTCACCCTGAGGCCGTACCCCTTACAGACCTTGCTGAGCCGAACGCACCGGCCACAGTTCGGCTTTGCCTCATCGCACTTGTAGCCATCGTCTCTGCGCTTCAGTCAGTCTGAGAGCCCAGAAGGTGATTAGGGTTGATTACCGGCAGGTCAAACAACCTGTTCGACTTCGCGTATGTTGCGGCATTGTGGACTTGTGTCGTGAGTTGCGATGGATCGAGGGGCGAAACAGACGATTCTTCACCGAGGGGTGGGGTAAAAACCCACTTTCGGGGAACCGGGATAAACTCCGAACCTGTGTTACGGTGGCGCACCCATCATCCGCCGACTCGGCCACTCAAAACTGACGATGCAGATTGTCTTTGTTCCCAATCATTCACAACTTTAGGAAATGAACAGGTCATTCGAAATTTGTCCATCAATCATTGGACGTCCAAAACGCCATGTGATTCAACTCTCAGTCACTAGTGGTACCTCACGACATTCCCCGGTGGCTCTTTTGGTTCACGGACCGGGTAACGTGAATTCTGATTGGTATTTGGCAATAAGATAGCATTGACTGAACCTCCACTGGAGACTTATGAATACTTCGTTGGCTGAGGATTTTCTGTTCCCTTTCTATAATTTTCAAGGAAGTTCAAAAGATAAGTCCGCCATGGTAATACGCTGTCTGGCTGGCAACCCTACTTTGTAGGCCGAAGTGACCTACAGAGTTGCTTGTAAACATCTCGGGGTGCGCGAGATCTCAAAGTTCATATCCCTTCGTATGAACAGAGCCCATACAACCAATTTAACTGCCTTGTCATTTAATGTTGCATTGCGCACCCATCCATCGTGGCATATTTATCTGACATTTCCTAGATTTCGGGCGAGCCATGGCCCCCAGTTTAAACGGATTTATCACAATTTCTGTCTTCTTTCGACGTTCTTCAGCAAAAAGCAATCATTACCCTTTTGGGTTAATTTCTATCACATCTGGGTATCCAAGCATCTGACAATGTCACCCGCAGTCCGCCCAGCTTTGGAGACCGTTGGTTGGCTGACGTGATTTCTAAAATGAGCCTTGGGGTCCGGACCCAACTCCGCTCTCAGCCTTCGCATGCAACCCAACCTGTAGCCCTATAAGGTCTCATGCCAGTGGCGCAGCTTATGAAAGGGTTGGCCAAGCTAAGATGAAGTCGTTTAGGCCACCAAACTCATCACTTCTTTCGCCCGACAGTATGCTCACTGCCTGGCTGAGACTCAACACCCCCAAACAACTGAACCCACAACATGGGGCCTTTGATAAATGTCCACTTTCGGGGAAGAAGGTGAGATTAATAGGTTCTGAAAATGAGGCTGAGGAATCGATACACCATTTTAACTTCAGAAACGGCTAAGAACAGATATGCCAAGGACGACTGGGTCACCAAGAGGGCATTGGAGGCATCTGAACTGCTTTGAGAACTATAAAGGCCCTTCCGGCCAGACCTCTTCAGTCAAATCATTACCTTACTCAACATCTTAACGATAGATTCAAACGTTCTGTAATTACTTAAGCCAACCCGAATATGCTTTCTTTAATGCCAGTTTGGCTGCTGGCCATCTTTGCTGCCTCAACCACTGCGATGGACATCAAGTTGAACGTCACCGCTATTGGCACGTACAACAATGCCTCGCGATTCGAATGCTGGGAGTTGGACGAACCTTTCCGCTCCTCAGCTCAATCTGGACTCGTTGACACCCGAACAACCATTCTCGGAGATGTCTCAAAGATGTCGTACAATGTTGTCCCGGCCGGTTTCGACAGTGGTTTCCACCCTGCGCCCACCAACCAGTACGTTTCCCCGGACGAAAAAAAGACATTCTGATACGCTAACACAGCTTAGGTGGGTGGTTTTGGTTGGAGGCCTTGGTGTCATCACGTTGCCAGACAACAGCCCCACTACATTGACCACGAAGGGTGGAGAGTTTGGCTTGTTGTTCGCCACTGATACCGCGGACCTCACCGAAGAAGGGCATGGCTCCATTTTCCCTGGCGCAACGGAAAGCATTGTTCTTCAGATCCCGACCAAGGACAACAAGATTCCAAAGCATCGCGTGTTGTACGATAACAAGCCATGCACAGCGGGCGAGGTTGCGGGGCTGCGAGCGTGGGCAGTTAGTGCTTGATCCGAGAGGACTGGGGTTGAAATGACTGTAGTAAAGTGCGTCAGTTTGAGCATGGCTTCAATTGTTTCACGTCAAACTGGCATGGGATGGCGTCAGGATATCTGTTTCATGGTTATGTATGCATATTAGAAAGAGGGGATTGATAGAGGCCACCCACTTTTCCCATGGGTTTATACCACATACCATTATTGCTGTCGTCATCGTTACGTCTATTGATAGTATAAGGTGACTTTAATTATCAACACCATCGTCATCTCCATCATTCTCATCGTCGAATGAATATTATAGTCGAATGAACATTATCGTCGAATGAACATTATCGTCGAATGAACATTATCGTCGAATGAACATTATCGTCGAATAAAGAAGTTAAATGCAGAGAGAGAAAATGTAGCTGCAGCCACCAAAGGATTAGGCGGTTTCTGTGAATATTTGTATCAGGCTAATCGCAAGGTCTTGTCTCGTTCTCAGTGCAACAATCAGTCGCTATTGGTATTGTTGACAGAGTCGTATCTCAGAGCTCTTCGCTCCGGGCGTCCACCTTGTAGTCCGTCGTAAATGGGGCTGTTGACCCAAAGTCCTCCACTCGTCCCAATAGTACCTCTAGTGCTCGAAACGAGATAAATGGTGCATCACGACCAACGAAGTGGCCAGACATCGGGGTCTCGAAATACGTGAGACCTCTCTCTGAATGCCATACCCCAAGCTCACCACTACCACCAAAAGCTTCAATATCTGGGTGAAGAGGTATGTTCAGTGTATTCTCGGGTCGCACTTGGAACCCCTGTATCCCGCCCCATGTCATATTCTGGATACCAAGCAAGGTGCCAGTGCTCTGCAAGATGAAGTCCTGCAATCCGTGCCCAATGATGACGTTGTCGGTTCTCTCGATAATGCCTGGGATGACAGGCAAACTTCCAGGGCCTGGGTTGTTGGAGTTGTCGATGTCATTTACAAATACGGGCTCTCTGCTGCAAAATCGCCACTCCTTGTCAACAGGAGCATTGATGGCGGCTTTGACGTCTTCTCGGTCAAAGTAAACCGGACCAGCTGACGGATGACGGAGCCTGTTGTCGGTAAAGCCGATGGGGTCGTACGCAAGCGGGCAGGTCTGAAGGACATTGTAGAGACTGAAGCAGGGATTCGCAACTCTCTCTGCTTCGGCGACAAATGACAGGATGTCACACTCTGGAATGTACTCGTTATCTGGGTTCCAAGCTCTCGGGACGTCGACTGGCTGAGTTCCTGACGGTGGGAAAGTCAGATATTTGTCCACATACTCGCTGTAGCCACATCTTTGATCGATTTCATTGACTTTCGCCCTTGCTGTGTGGTTCAGCGTGAAGACAGGACCCCAGTACTCGAGAGTCTTGGTCACTCCAAATTGCTGACCAATGCTCCGTTGCGATATCGAAGGATCAAAGATCATCATGCCCTTGACGTTGAAATAATCCGTATCCTCTGCATCAAGCATGGCACTCGAGATGTACGGAGAGAACAGGCCGCTATAGGAAGACCCCGTAACAAAGACTTTGTAGCCATGCAAGTCGAACGTGTCAACAAAGGCTTTCCAGAATCCCATGAACTGTCTTGCGACATCTCTTTCGTCGGTAGCCGTTACCGGACCCTGAGAGAAGCCTGTTCCCACGGGTTGTTCAATCCACACAACATTGCTCAGGCGGTGCCAACTCCAGGGGTTCTGCACAGGCCCGAAGGTTCCAGGCTTCCACGATATGGGGCCATTTTCTTGAAGAAGTTCACCTATGGACGAGCAACCAGGCTGCATCTTGATTAGCTTTTCGTCTTCAACACCACCAATATGCATGGAAACCGAAAGAAGACTTACACCACCAGTGAGCCAAATGACGATCTCTTTTTCAGCCGGTGGCTCTTTAGAGGGGAAGAACCAGAAGTATAGCTCTTGCAAGGCATCCTTGGCTACGGAAGAGTTCACTGGAAGCAGGCCCGCATAAGACTCCCCAGCATCAAAGTGGACGTTTGGGAGGGTCTTTCCGTCAACAGTAAACTCTGGTCGCGTTAGAGTCGTTTTCATTTGGACTATCATTTGGTTGTTGCCTTACTTTTGGTCTTCTCGGTCAAAAACCTGTGTTGTTCTAGCTGCGTTTGATCACCCTCAGATGACGATTCGACGAAAGATTCTCGTGCCCAGTCTAAACCTGGGTTTTGGACTTTTAACGCGGGTTCATTGAACACCCCAGCGACGTTTGTAGCGCAGAGCGGAAGTAGAGATAGCCAATGCATCGTTTTTCGGATGGTCCGACAACCTTGAGGATTGAAACATTTCTTCCATCTCGCGTGATATCTGCTTTTTGCTTTGCCAAGCTCGCTTGTGTTGGCGAAGGCGACGCGTTGAGGTCTCACTCGGCTAACCGCTTTCGCTCTCGCCAAGATTTCGAATAGGTAGGCGGTAATGTGAATAGCGTCATTGTGCAACGAAAGCCGACGCGTGTCGGCGCCCTTCGCGCGGGGTCATCGGCAGGGAAAAACGGACCCTCGGAAACCCTAGCCAGCCGGGCGATTCTGAGATTGGATGTCGCATTCGTGCCAAGGTGTTTGGTCGCCAACAGCGAATCCGAGCCTTGGCAGCTAATTACCAGCAATTCAAATGCTCTTTGGGGAATCTGCGTTTCCGTAAGGTTAGCTTCGGCTAGCTCCAAGGGTCGCCTATCTCGTCACACGTGGAATCGAAATTGACTTTAGGAAAGAAACATCCAGTTCAACGGCATTGAATCTCCAATGGGCCGTCCCTCCACTGAGCTCTCTACACGAGTTGACACGCCATATTAATCGAGGCCGCACTTTTGCCCAGGGCCAGTCCGGCCGTCGCGCGCGCGGGCTAATTAAGGAAGCTGATCCCTGTTGCGCCCGGGCACGCGGTGACAAGAACAGACAGGGATATCCGAACTCCGCGAGGTCTCCGCGAGAGCTCAACACGGATCCGAAGCGCCCCGAGGGCGCAAGCGATTCGGGCACGGTCGTTTCGCGGAGATATCTCGTGCGATTGCCTTACTCGTGAACAGTAGCGATAACTTAGATTCTATCACTCGATGATTGATCCCATCATCCTCCCGCCTATGTTTATGCCGCGGTCCTGGCCGACCTTTTTCGTCTCTATCGTCCTCCCGCCGTTGCCTTTATCGTCCAAAAAAGTCGTTGCAGACTCTAAATGTTCGGCATGTGGAAAATTCTCAGCTGGCGGGCTGTTCACAGAAGCCTATTCTACAATTAGACCTTTGTGGCGCTAGGAGAGGTCAGATTTCAGATGGAAGCCGTCGATCCGGAAAACTCACTAACGGCCTGAGGAAGCTGGGCATCGTGGGTTTTCCGTTGGCCTCGACTATTATTTCTCCGACAAACTCATTGGTACTAGCGCAGGGGAAAACGCCTTACAGCTGGGGTCTTTGGGTTTACCCCTGACTACGACAGTGAGGATCGCTGTCCCTTGGGCCTGACTGACTCTGGGCATTGCTTGTCTGGCTTATGGTTGACAGAAACCCCACTGGCGGGCGAGACGCAGCGCGACTGGATACTTCACATTCGAGACACCTCGCGACGGCGACCCTGCCCCTTATGCAGACTTCGGACGGAAATTCAAGGCGGAGAAGTCCAGTCAAAAAGTGGCATGTTGCTGCACACCATCTCAACCTATCGCCTAACCGTCATAGGCGCGGATCCCCACAAGCTTGAGTTTATCCTCTAGCTCAGCGCCCTGATCTTGAGGCAATCGCTTCCTGCGGTCTCGCTTGTCTTCCAATGCGGGATGCCGGTGAACGAGAAGCACTCAAAGTGTGTTTGCAAATCACTCAAAATGCGTTTGAACTACAGTTGCGGGAAGATAGTTTCTGCCCGGCTTGTGATCATAGCTTCTGCAGGTATGACAGGTAGTAAAAGCAATTGTTTCTCGATCGCGTTTCTGTCATGATCCTCCGGGATGGCTCATTCCGCAGGGCAGTTTTTTTCAGTCTCCACAGCATGGCTTAGCTGATTCAAGATGCTGTTATCTGGGGCTATATAGCATGCAATATCTAAGATAACGCGCTTGTCGTATCTGGCGATAAGTCATGCAGCCTACCATCGGCGATTCTTGTGGAACGCGACCTCCATCGCACCGTTGCACGTCTCGGGATCGGCCTTTTGCCAAGAGCGCGCCGAGAGGAGTGTTCGCCCATCATATTGGGTATGAAAATCCCAGCAAGGGTTTCAAGATTGAAGACACAAGAGCCTTGATTTGCATGAGAAGATGAATGTGGTGTGGTGTCGTGTGGTACTGGTCAAAACACGGGCTGGCTTATTACCATGAGCGTTTCCGGGATGAGGCTCGTGGTTGGGGCTGACACTCATAACATCTTTCTTAGTTGGTATGATCATCTCGCCTATTCTACAATGCAGTGTGCGCATGACAGATTCTTAGAATCGAAGGTGGTGGGCTCGATTGCATGCAAGCGTGGTGGCGCACATGGACATCCGTTGGCGACGGAGTAGTGTTAATCTCCGCGAAGATGGTGGCGCTCAGTCTGATCAGTGAGAGCCAAACATCTGGGACAGCCAGAGGGAGAGTTTCTGTAGATCCGAGGAAACATTTTTTAGCGGGTGAGCGAACGCCTCCCGCAGCTTCCACAACGTGGGAAGGGATCGGAGGGAAGGGTGACCGAGATCCAGGCCGCTCATGTGCAGCCCTATCAAACTGCCAAGGAAATTATATGACACTCTGTTAAGAGTCTGTTAAGAGGCCGGGCCTCAGCCAGCTGCTGGCCTGGTTAACCATTGGGGCCAGAGCACCAGACACTCAATTTCGCTACGGGCCATATGAAACTGCGCTTTCCTTCAATTCAGAGAAGAAGGGACAGACCCGGACAGGCAAACAAGCAATTAAGTTGTCAACTTGCAGGTTTTGAGGACGGGTGTTTGAACTGCCATCCGTTCCTTTTGGCTTAGATTGGGCCACCTTTGGCCTGCTGGAGGCTGCTTGTAGTAGCATCACCCAAGGACGGGAGATGACTAACCAAAAGCTTAGCCTATTGTAGCGACGCGCTGTCATTAAGCTTCTCGGAGAAAGTACTCTTTTCAGCATTGATGGGTGTGGGCAGCGGAAACATCCTTCAGACGAGTCATGGATGTAGCCATGTTGGCAGTCGGCAAGACTCACCATTCCCCCTGAATTTCCAGGAGAAGAGGGACGAGAATGGGCCAGAAGAAAGCGGGAAGGAAGGGCACCATTCCAATCTGAGTTCGAAGGCCGAGACGTAAAGTTGTGACGTCTGGTCGGGGACCGCCGGCGGCCCCCCTGTGAAGGTGTCAACCAACACCAATCCGCTCCGCAAGTTCGGACTCGTCCTGCCTTATGAAGCCGGCCACGAGTCGGCAGAGGGGGAGAAGGGCAGGTGGAATCTGGACCGGCGCCCTGCCACCAGGGATGTGATTCGTGGGCTGTGTGGCTACTCTGATACCCTGCATCTCAATGCACCGTCTGTGCGACTGGACAATCAGGGAAATCCTTCCTTCGTCCCAATGGTATTCAAGGTTCGAAACAAGCAGCACAGTGACTCGGCGACCGCACCAAAACACTACAGAAAGTATATCATCCGGAAGTTTCAACCTCCTTCGCTGGCCCGCCCTGTCTTCTGCGCTGCCGCCAATGGCTCCCCCACCCGCGGCATCATCTCATGATTGCTTCGTGAACCGTGCCGGCGTTGGACTGAATGCCGTCCCGTCGTTGCAACTTACTTATAAGACCAGTTGACCCAACCCTCCTGGCCCCATTTCCCTCTTGTCGGTACTGAATCTGGATTCGGCATCGTCGTCAAGCAGCAGCAACGGTCATTACTCAACCAGCCCCGGGCAGGTCCTTCATACGCTAATCAACTACTATTCAATCTTTACCAATAATCAGTAAACAAAAGCAAACCGCAAAAATGAAGGCCTACGCTGTCATCCTTTCCCTCGCCACCTTGGCCGCCTGCCAGGCTCCCCAGCCGCCCCCGGCCCCGGCCCCGAATGACACCCCCGCTTGCGCCGAGGCGAAGATTCTGGCTGGCGGTATTGCTCTGAACATCCAGATCCAGCAACAGGAGCAGGCCGGTCTCGCGGCCGTGATGCAATCTCTTCAGGCCAACCCCGTCAACATGCAGCAGTTCCAGGTTGCCAAGTCCAACTTGCTATCCTTCGTCAGCGACGGTATCCAGGTTCGCCAGGCCAACCAGCTTATCGCCCCCTCCGGCAACGGTGCTGCTCAGGGTCTCGCAGTTGTATGTGGTGTCTGGAAAGGATATTGAATCGTGCATGAAAACTAACAGTCCAATAGGTTGCGAACGCCCAGCTCTCTGAGCTCCAGAAGGTTGCTGGCCTCACTGGCAACCCTCAGCAGGACAACCCGGTTACTCAGTCACTCCAGATGGACTTCTCTGGAGGTATCCAACAAAACATGAAGAACCAGCAAGCTGTACGTGAAGATCTCCCAAGATATTACCGGAAACAAGTACTGACAACCTCCAGGCGCTTACTGGCTGCTAGAGAATGACATGTCAAAGCGGTCATCATGATGATAAGCGACGGTGCTTGGGATGGGTTTCGGACAACGGCGTTCAGCGGTTTTGTCCATATCTTCTTTTAATTCAATGAAAGAACCGGAGCTGGGGCGGCTGGGACTTGACGATGTTGATCCTCGACGGGATTCAGCCGGCAGGAGTACCAATTAGGCTACTTGAATACCACCAGACATCCGACTACTATTAGTTCCATTCTCGTCGGGGGTGAGGATCAAGGTTTCCCTCCTGAAATATTATTCCAATAAAATACTACCATTTGAGGGAACTCTCTGTATGACGCACAGCTTCAGTGGCATGTATGGTGACAGAACAAACCTCGATTCAGTCCGCAAAAACGACTTCATTATCACGCGAAGTGCGGGCACATCAAACTCGCCTAACATGTATTTACGAAGATCGGCCTTAGACGATGCTGATCCGGAGATGCAACCGACAAAACCCCACCTGGAGAGGATAATCTCCGTCGGCCGAAGAGGGGTAGTAAACTATATTCAGAACAAAAGCACACGCGCTCTTCGTAGCCCAATCGAGCCTGGCAATCCAATATCAAATACCCAAAGCCTCAAACAATGTCCCATTTACTTGAAGCTAGCTTCTCTCCAAGTGGACCCCTATCCTCGAACGAGACGCAGACAACGTCGGTTCGGACGATGCCACCATCCGCAGACTGAGGCGGAGTCGTCTCGTGCCTGTCTGACATGAACGCCGGGGCTGGCCTCTTGCACTCGGGTAGAATGTTCTCCTGGCTGTCATCCTCCATGATTGTGAAGCCTAAGTCGTCCCTAGGTTTCTGCCTGGGCTTGCGCTGTCCAAGCTCGATCTTGCTTCCTCCTCGAGACTCCCTCTGAGAAGCGTAGTCCTCGTAGAACTTTGGCGTCTCTTCGGTCGTATTTTTGGCGGTGCTGAAGGGGTTGCGTCGCAGGATCAACTCGAGCAAGGGCTGGAGGACAGGGATGGTGCTCGCAATGGTGATCGTGCTGCCTTCGACCCTGTAAACTCTAGTCAGTTCCGTATGATCGACGCAAAGAATCAACTACATCTCGGAGCCGACCAGCCGAGAAATTGGAATAATGCTCACACAGTTCGTATTTGAAGGTCAGAGGTGAGATCTGGGTCGCATGTCAGTACCTTCCATGGCATTTCAAGGAGGGTGGGGTCATACAGGTGAAGTCGTCTTCCCTGAGTTGTGGCAGACGTATGGACTTGACAATTGCCACAGCACCACCACTGAATCAGTGTTAGTCAAACCTCACGAAACACTGGGCAGTCTTCATGGGAGTTCCATACACAGCACCGACTCCAAGTGCACAAGACAAGGCAATCTTTCTCTTCATTGCCATTTGTAATCTGAATAGCACCACTGTTGGGTACAACGCTAGGTAGACATCTACAAATGCTGACAGTACTACGCAGGGATGTTAGCCAAGACTCCCATAACTGAAGGTTCACGTAGTTGTAGATTACCTCCTCCATAGATACTGTAATCGACAGTGATGTTTGGGTCAAAGCAACGGCCGGGAACATGCTCGTCCCAGATTGAAGTGACGGGAACGCATCGACCGAAATGTAAGCCGGGGACAACGATGTGTGTAAGTAAACACAGGATTGTGATACCCCAGAGGAACCACAGATGATATCGCCTTGGATTCATTAACCGCGTTAACAATGAGACAACCGCGAGTTTCGGAATCGCAAAAGACATGATTCCCGGAGCAAACCCCACATGTGACCAGAAGATGGCACCCTTCTTCTGCTCATATGTGAGTACGTCCTTATGCCTGCCATAGCCATAGCTGATGGCACCGGTGGCAGCTGCACAAGACGCAAGTATGCAAGCCTATGATGAACCAGTGTCAGTGCGAAGACACTCTCGGCATCCTTGAAGGAGAGACCACATGTGGACCCAAGCTCCCGATAGATGCACATACCAATGACAGGATACAGCAGTAGTCATCGCTGTAGAACGTCCTCCCAATCCTCCGCCTACACCAGACTCGCGCCACGACGAAAAATGTTGTCAACCCAGCCATCGTCCAACAGACCCATAGCATCTCTGGCCCTTTGTCCTCGGCCCTCCATGCCTCAGACCCCTTGACCGACATCGTCTGGAGGTGTTATGCAGAGGTGGCTGGCTTGTTGTGTTGAGCGCCAGGCGCGACTGGCGGTGAGATGAAACTGCCACCTGAGTGTCGATATGCAAGATCAGTCGCACAAACAATGGAATGAAATTTGGAACAGATGAAGGCCAAGGTGTTGGCGAAGGCGCAGAAAGCGAGTTGAAAATTGGAACACCGCCAGGTGTCTCTGGCAGGACGACCATCACCATTTTGTTATTTGGTCACCCGCACCCATCTCGACCATGACGCTCGACGAACAATGAAGTTCCCTTTGAGGCGGATATGCATGCTGACCCATTCATTCAGCTGCCCGTGGCCTGGTTCTGCGTTGAGGAAGGGGGCAATCAGAACGCCCCAAAGCGCGGGTGCAAATTACTTGCTAAGTGAGCCAAACGGCCGGGTGCATCTGCCCAGAATCTCGGTTGACAGGCTGGTGGCTGATCAGAGCCCAGATCGTCGGGGTATCCCGTTAAACAACGTGGAAAGAGGTGGGCACAAGCAGAGAAGCGTTGCAATCGGGAACTGGGCTGGCAGATTAGAGGCCTGATGGCAATCCGTGCTGTGGAGTGCTGCCTGTTGGAACCTGCATGCTTGCGTGGTTACGGACGTATGGGGGGCACGGATGGTCTGTAAACGAAAAGCAAACAGTCAAACAAGACTCGACCCCATGGCGAAAGCTGAGAAGATGTAATTAACGACGCCACGTGGGATTCGCCGAGGGGGAGAGTTCAGGGCTTGGACTCGCATTTGAATGACGACCCGGATCGAGCATGCGAACGAATCATCAGGATTCATGGGTGATGCTACTTATCGCAGGCTCATTTGACGTATCAACATTGAAAGATCATGCGAAAGCCTCTTCTCGTGGGTTCGAGATGGCAGCCTCGTGGCAACAATGGCGCCACGAAACAACAAATTCATTTAATATTATCACTTACAATGCATACAATGATTTTGACGAGTGAGATTGACTCGAGTCGGCGGGATCCGACAGTCCATAGTAATTATCGCCTGTGGGCTAGGCTCGGCTGTGCAAACAGACCAGGGTGTTTGCGCCGTTTGTCCAAGAGGGGTAAATTTACACCAAAGTGCTGACCTCGAAGCCGGAAATAGCTGTCTGCATAACGTGAGAAGGTTGCAAACAACCAAATTTTGGGCAGTGACAGCATATCTAAGCCCGCCGTTGAGGGCAGAGAACTTTTGCTCGGTCAATCAGAACAGTCATCCACACGCGAACACGAGCAAATTGTGTCACTAATCGCAAACGGTGACAGTGAGATCCTCCAAGAGTACACACAGAACCTGATCTGCTTCGTCATTGGCGCATTCGATCGAAGTGTGAACCAACACCGCCAAGTCCCAGGCCAGCAGGTCTGATGCAGCTGAATGACATGCAGGCTGCGTGGAAGAGGACCGAGATTCGATGGCTCAAGTATCCGAGTCACCATTCTGAATCGACACGCACTCAGGATTTTGTCAGATCTCAGACTTTGTACGCAAGTATCCCTGATAATTTGGTCATGCCATTTGACTTCACTGGAAAACAAGGTGTTTTATTAATCGCCTCGTCAGTCAAGTAAATGCCAATCAGATCTAGTCCGAGGTAAGAGGCTTGAAAGGTCTCCGCGCCATTCAGAATAGCAATTGAATTTGGCAACACATGATTCATGACCTATGATGATGCAAATACATTGATCTGGTAACATTTGCCAGAGGCAAGTATTCTTTCGCTGTGTGTCGCTAACTTCCGGTCCATCGCTTTCGAAGCACATGCGCTGCCATCTTCGGTCTCCGATCTCTCGTGAACACACCCTTCTTATTCCCGTCTACGCGGAAGATGAAGGTTGACGGGGTCTGAAAGTCGGCAAAGTTCCACACATGCTCGCCGACAACACTGTCTATCCGATCAAAGACTCTGTGGCTCATTTCCAATACGCGGCTCTGGTATTCCTCACTCCACGGAACATCACCGACAGTGTGCAGCCCAGCAAGAGTGTCGGCACCATATTCTGACATCACGATGGGTTTGTTGAACTTCGCTTGCCATTGCGACAGTTCCTTCTCGAGATTGGTCTCAGCAGCCTCGAGGTCGCCCGTGTGCAAGTACCAGCCGTAGTAGCGATTGAGACAGAGCACGTCAAACAGGTCGGAAATGAGACACTTGTCGACGCTTGCTTGGAATTCATTGGCATAGCAAATCGGACGAGAGTCGAGCTGACGAGCAAGCGCGACCAACGGTTCGAAATACTCCCTGGCTCCAGGCTCATGTGCAGCCGGCTCGTTGGCAATGGCCCACATAACCACAGAGGGGTGGTTCTTATCGCGGTCAATGAGTTCTCTGATAGCTTGCTCATGCGACCTTCTCGTCTCATCACTGACCGTGTCAGGGGAGTATGTCGGTAATTGCTTCGATCCGTGAAGGCCGGCAACCACTGCCAGGTTCAAGCCAACTGCAGCCGTTTCGTCGATGATGACAAATCCATGACGATCCGCATATTCGATCACTTCCTCTGCGTAGGGATAGTGCGACGCGCGGAATGAGTTGGCGCCGACCCATTTCATCAGCTCGAAGTCGTGGACCATGTACGCGGCATCATGGCCTTTGCCTCGGATAGGGGTGTCCTCATGCTTTCCAAATCCACGGAAGTAAAACGGTTCGTCGTTGATCAAGAATCGGTTATTCCTCACTTCGACAGCTCTTATGCCAACGGGAAGATGATAAGAGTCCTCGGCATGACCCTCATCGTTGACTAGCTGAATACGAAGCTGGTAGAGGTATGCTGCTCCCGGTTGCCATAGATGGACTGAATTGACCACCACCATTCCAGTTGCCCCAGATGCTTCGCCAACCACCTTGCCGTCTTCATCGGCAAGTGACACATTGACTTTGGAGTCCAATGTCGACTGGCTGGTGCTGATCTCGAAGTTGACGATGCCAACTCTTCCCCCTTCGGTGACGTCGGTCTTGACGGTTACATCAGAGATGTGTACCTGTGGAACACAGTAAAGCCACACAGATCGAGCAAGCCCAGAGTAGTTGAAGAAGTCATGTTGATAGTGCTGCTTCCTTTTCCCATTCTCGATCTCAATCCTGCCTGGAGGGATCGTCGTCCAGTCCAATTCGTTGCTGACAGCAACAGTCAAACGAAAGTCTTGGCCTGGTGACACGACATCGGTGATATCCGCCTCGAATGGCGTATAACCACCAATGTGTTCCGTGATGAATTGATCGTTCACGTAGACACGGCCCCGATGGGTGGCGGCATCGAAGCGAAGGACATACCGCCTTCCGGACCACGCTCGAGGAATTATTGCGTGACGTTGGTAGTACACCCATCCGACATGGTTTCGAATCTTTGGATCGATGAGGATGTCGTTGTAACTGGCTGGTACAGGGACTTGGAGTTGAGATGTTAGATCATGTTCCCATGCTTTCGGCTGCGGCTGTGTCGAAGGTTCCAAGGCGAAGTTCCAGACCCCGTCAAGTGAGACGAGTTCTCGAATAGCGTTAGCCTGTGGCTTAAGCATATTGTCTTGAAAGAATATTCTTCGAGAAAGAGATTGCGATTTCAAACATGCCGTGAGTTTGGGGGTCAGGCTATACGACTGATGGTTTAGTTGAAATACACCGCGGCTCAAGATGGGCACACTTGCTCCCATATGCCCCACCAAAACTACGAAGCGCAATATTAGCTACCAACTATCATTGTGTCATAGTGAGGGGCATGGACTGAGTACCCATGATCTTTTAGGCGTCATGTGAGCGACAGATGCATCGGACAGGTGGATTGATCTCGACAGAGTGCACTTGCCGAGACCGGGCAACGATCGGCCGGTGGTCGGCCGGTCATCGGCCGATGGTTTCCCGGGGCTAAACATCCATTTTGGTCCACACCGACAGCTTGAGTGTTAGGATCTTCTGCATTTACCAAACACATGGGGTAAGTACGGCTGAACTATGGAAACGAGTGCCGGGCTTTTGGAAATGTTCGGCTAAAGACCGGTCTGCTCACGTTGCAACGGCCAACCATCTTGAGCCATCATCAACAAAGTGGATGAAGTGAGGTGGGCTTGCCCTGTGGTGTCAGGGATCGGGCATGATCGAGAGGCCGGGACATATTTCTGAACTCCAGAAATCACGCTGTTCTCATGTCTCGGGGGTGTAATGTGACATAATTCTAGAGATGCTCTGGTCAGTATTGACCATTTCTGGTAACATTAAGCGTCATCGCTGAAGGTCCCCACGATCTCCAGGAAACCTGTTTCCCCAGTTTTGGTCTTCATAAAGAACCACCCCACATCCCCGGACTTTCCAAAACATCGGGACTTGCGACTATTTAACTTCTGGGCTTGGAACTCTTGTACTGCTTCTTGCACTGTTCGCGGTCATTCATTGCCGCTGTCTTGAATTTTCATTCATTCTCTTCATTCTCTTTCTGTCACCAAGAGATGACACAAGATCGCGGCAGTGCTCATGTAGCCGAGAAGCCGAATGGCGGCCATTTCGAGGGAGTAGCCGAGATGGACCATGAAGCCGGCATCTCAAAAGAGGGTGCAGAGGTGACACCCATCACCTCTGCATTTGCCGACTGGGGTAGGGCGAAATGTATCAAGAAGTTCTGGAGACTCTACGCCTGCGGCCTCTCTGTGTCGCTTGCAGGAATGTCCGTTTACTCCCCATGACTTCACAAACCACATACGCTGAGACTTCCTCCCAGGTACGCTGGCTATGCCAATTCGGTAGTCGGAAGCATTGTCGCCAACGAAGGCTTCGTCAAGCAATTCGCTACCGTTCGAGACCCCAAGACTGGCCAACCGGCTCTCAACGCCAACCATGTCTCCCTATGGAGCTCCATGTTCTTCGTCACCGCCATCGCCATTCAGCTCATTGCGCCTCACACAGCGGATCGCTTCGGGCGCAAGTTCAACATGTGGGGAGTCACGTTCTTCCTGACATTGGTAAACAATAATTCTCCACACCTCTACAGCCAACAAAGACTAACAACAACAAAAGTCCATCATAGTAGCCATTATATCCAAGGATTGGATCGTCCTCCTCGTTGCCAGACTGATCGCAGGCTGTGCCGGTGGTATGATGGGCACCTCCGTCATGGTGTACATGTCCGAGATTGCAATGCCTCAGTTCCGTGGCGCGCTATTGGGCAGCTTTTCCCTCGCCTTCTCGTTGGGTCAGGTTTTCCTTGCCATCGGACTCAAGATCCTCGAGGACACCAACCCCATGCACTTCAGAAACATCTTCTACTCGGAGTTTGTGTTCTGTGGACTCTGGATCATGCCGATGCTTCTCCTGCCGGAGTCACCAGGTACGTTTCAAGCCATCAGAAAGCAGTCTTAAGCCATTGCTAACCAAGACAGCCTGGTATGCCTCCAAGGGAAAGCACGAGGAAGCTAAGAAATCTCTCCGCAGACTTGTCGGAGACGCCGACGGTTACGACGTTGAACATGAGTATGCCGTCATGCGGTATGAAATCGACCAGTCAATCGCTCTTTCCCAGTCCCTCGGTGGAGATAGTGACTGGAAAGCCCTCATGACCCCCATCAATCTCAAGCGTGCCATCATATCAACCCTGCCGCTAACCTTTCAAAATGTCGTGGGCGTGCCTCTCATGTTTGGCTACACAACGTATTTCTTCTCCATGGCAAACGTCGAGGATCCCTTCTTGGGCAAGATCATCATCAACGCCATTCTCCTGGTCGGGATCATCTTGTCGTTCTACATGGTTGACAAGGTCGGCCGCCGCACTCTGGTCCTCGGCGGGGGTTTTGGCATGATGGTCATTTGCTTCATCGTGGGCGGCCTGGGGTTTATGCAACCCACCTCGGCGTCCGGTCCTGTACTGATTGCACTATGCGGTATCTGGGCGTTCCTGTATGCCAACTCACTGGCTCCAATCGGTGAGCCTGTCCTTAGTTTAACCTTCTGGGATCGATCATATGCTGATATTTCTAGGATGGATCTCCCTTGTCGAGGTCTCAAGTCCGAAGCTGAGGGCGAAGACAACTTCACTAGCTGTAACCGTTCAATACATCACGGGTATCATTTTTGTAAGTCATGGCATCACATCTTGTCATTTTCATGCCCATCCAAGCCTAACCAGAGTAGAACTACACTGTGCCGTTGATGCTTTCAAATCAGTACGCTGGCTGGCAGCAAAAGATCGGTCTCTTTTTTGGAGGCGTCACCTTTGTATACCTCATCCCTTGTGTTCTGCTCTATCCCGAGACAAAGGGGCGCACATATCAAGAGCTTGATGAACTATTCGAGCGTCGTATTCCCGCATGGAAATTTGCTAAGACAAAGACAGCGCATCAGGCCGGTATCGAGCTGCGCGCTCGAGACCTTTAAGCTGTGGCGCATACATCAAATGATTCACGAGGCTTACCTACATCTGTACCGTATTCTACTTTAGCTACTGCGTTGGATGTTATACTACCTTGCCGAGGGCGACATTTCGAATTTGAGTTTATTAGGCTCGGCTTCGATGTGAACGGACCTGTTACGGTCACTCAAACCATAGGAAATGTATCAAATGAAATGTTTATCCAAATTGAAATTGGGTATATGAATCATACGTGCTCCCTCCTAACCATTAAATTGACACTTCTGTCATCGACTCCTCCGTACAATAGGATCGACATGTGGAAATAAGTAAAACCTCCTTCAGTGTGTACGGACTTTGCCGTTGATCGAATACTCCGTCTCAGAGTATGTACGTTTCCATTGGCACACGAGAGTTGAATGCGATTTACATCAAACAGATTCCGGCGTTGCAGTCCTAGATCAATATTAGCCAACGGATCTCTAGATGGTCCATATTGAGATACGAACCGCCCTGCACCGAGCCAAGCAAATCTACACCACGTGTTAGCCATCATGTACAGTTGTCATCATTGAGCGACTTACGCATTTATTGTGTTGACCATTGTACCGACAGCAGACGTTGTATCTACCACTCGAACCTTGGCCCGGGCTAGGAGATCCGCCATTGTCACCGACAGGCCCGCCGTTCTCACCCTCGTTTTCGTCGCCACAGTCGGGTGGGTGGCCTCTGAGAGTCAAAGGGTTGTAAGGGTCACGAAGATCCATTTGGAACTCCATCAATGTCTCGGGGCTTGCGGCATAGGCTGCCGCCGCGAACATAAGCACGGGAAGAAATAGCTTCATCTTGACAGTGGCGTCTTGTCTCTGGGTGCAAAATAAGAGGATAGGCACTTCAAGAAGGCCTCAGAACACACGAGTCGGTTTATATGTAGGTATTGAACATTTAGTGGACCCAGGGCCTCGGAGGCATTGCATTGACTCGCTTGAATGTGAGCGTCACGTTTCCTCTCAACTTATTCATCAAACGTTACCGACCGTTGACGATGTCCTGGAATCCGGCTGACTCGGGAAACAAAACCGTTTAGCTTATTTTCCAGCGATATGCAGCAAAGCCCTGCGCATTGCCCTGCGCTTTGATTGCTCAGCTTTGGGCGGCCACAAGCCTGCGATACTTCAGCCAAAGTTTAAAAGGTCCTTTGGTCCAGTATGCGCAACTGAGGCGCGGGATATATTGCTTACTGAGAGTCTGAGAGCTCAGCTATGCAACGTTCTGGAACTTCCATGCAGGTCTGATGCATACGCGCACAGTCAGCGCATATCAACCCCTGGCTGTGCTGATGAAACCTCGACCTGAGCCCCGGGATACGCCGCGGATTCTTGGTGATGAGTCGATGCTTCTGCTTTTTGCGATTAATCCACAGGCCTCGTTGTCTTCTCAGTCTCGCCCTTCACGATAAATCACAGCAAGCAGCTGTCGGTATTTGGATCGCCAACTTTCTGCTGCAAATGTTGAGGAAGTTTCAAGCCCACCCAGCAAGGGTTTTCACAGTAGGGGAAAAAGCATTCTGCTGCAAATAAGCACTGTTGTCTCCAGGAATTGAGGGAGAAGACTGCTGGGGGATGTAGCATAGATATTTATGTGGAGGGCTTATGATATTTTCGCTTGGCGTTAACTGCAAAAGTTAAGGTGAACCCACACTTGAGGAAGCCATAATCTGGACTGGTGTGCGCGCCAGTCAGGTTGAAAAACTCGCTATTGGGCATAATGGTGGCTAAACACGAAGTCGATTGGAAAACAGATCTCTCTCGCCTAAAACAAATGAACGTCCATTTTAGACCTTGGCCATCGAATGCACCCAAGATCAGTTTCCCAGCAGACCCTTTACTTTTTCAGAAACAAGATTAGATCTGCAAGCACAGTTCGTCTCAGTCAGTGACAAGCAGTTAGGACTTCTTTTCTTTCAATTTTACAGCAGCGAAAGTATGTACTCATTCTTAGCTCCTGAACGTCGACCAACGGGCCTAGCCAGTTCCATACCGTTCCATGCAGCAGGAAAACATCGTCGCGGCTCTACCGAAACTACCCTCAACCGGGAGATCTCTTCTTATGCGCCGTCCATCAAGGCGCTCGCACAGTCAGCAAGAAGCAAGGGTGCGCAAAGGCAGACGTGGCTCACTCATTATCGCCACAATGCCCACGACGCCAGGGGCAGGGAGCCTTGCTGGGGTGACGGATGGAAAGAATGACGTGGGGAAGGCATCGGAGGATCATCTACCTGTGGAGTTGCTGGACATGCCGACTGCAAAGGAGGTGATTCACACTTTGAAAAAGTGCGGTATCGCCCACTTAGCATGTCACGGATTCACAAACCATCGAGACCCTTCCAGCAGCGGACTAATTCTGAAAAAGTGCAATGAAGGGATAGAGGAACAGAATCGGCTCACGGCGCACAGCGTATCAGAGCTTAACCTTGCGAACATGCATGTGGAGTGTCTGTCTGCCTGGTCACCGGCGTTGCCGCGTTCCCGCACGTTGTGGGCTGCCTGTGGCAATCTGAGGACACAACTTGTGTTACGGTGGCCAAGAAGTTTTATTCGAAGCTGTTGGAAGCTGGAATGGACTGGGATGACGGCGCTGTGGCGTCAGCGCTGAGAGAGGCTGTGCTGGCTGCAAGGGAGGAAGACCTCCGTATGCCGTTGTTCTGGGCACCGTTTGTCCACTAGGTACGAAGCTTAGGTCTAGGTTTGCTATCAGTGAGATGATATTGGGCACTGGTGTTGCAAGTATTGCCGCTAGACCATAAACCTGTGGCCTACATGTCTCATCCATGGATGGCGCTCCGCGGAATAGTGAACTTCGTCTTCACCAAATGACGAGGGCTCAAAGGTGGCAAATTGATGTCAAGACGAGTCGAGATTTCCTGTAAGATGGATGTTAGGCTGGCCATTCGACACGTCCGATGAATTGAGCACCTATCGGAGCGTGGGTCTAGTCAGCCCTCCCGCCATTTCACCCTTTCAAAGGCAAGCCTGGTTGTCTCACTTATGCGTGTTTGTTAGCCAATCGTTCAATCTGACACGTATTCAGCCCGTGGTGGCGGTGTAGAACGAATGTGGGCGCCGGGCCCAGGTTTCCCCCGTGAGTCAAAAGGGGTTTCTTCATAGCCCACGCTGACATTTATGGCTCTCCTCCATCGCCTATCTTCCATTTGTGCTGTCGTCGCTCGAATAGCCAGCCGCGCTTGTGGCCTCAAATGGAGTTCACGCTTACATTCGGTGCCGTTGGCGACTTCATCGCCGTTCTGGATCTCATTAAAAACATCGTCGCCGCATTAGATGATTCTCGTGGGTCAAAAAAAGAATATCAGGATGTCGTCACAAGCCTCAAAATTCTTGAAAGCATACTCCGGCAGGTGGATGAAGTTTACCGTGATCAGGAATTGCGGGGCGAATTACGAATGCTTGCTTTGCGCCAAGTTGAACAAATCAGGCGATGCTTACTAGACTTTTGCGACAAAATCTCGAAATTCGGACCTAGCCTGGCCAACAATGGCACAAAAAATGTATTGGAAGATGCCGCTAGGAAAGTGCAATGGAAGCTTGTTGAGAAGGATGTTGACAGATTCCGTGGGGAGCTGCTGGCACACTCCATGTCGATGAATACGTTATTAGAGCTTACAACATTGTATGTCCGATTGCCCCTTCATGATGACGCCCGCCGTGGCAGCAACTCTAACTCACGACAGGAGTGTTGTCCGCCAAGCCCACGACGCTACTGTTCAACAAATATCCGATAGCGAGGAGCGTACAAAGGCCGCAGTCCAATCCTCCAATATATCCCTCATGGGGTACATAGGGGCTGTTGGGCAGCGACTCCTCTCGAGGCTCGAATTCATATCAAAACTGGTGATGGACTTGCGGGTTTCGACATCTCAGATCATGTCATTGGTGCTTTCTATCTCCGGGGAGCTAAGTCGCATCAGAACAGCTATGGTACGACTGGAGAGACCACTGAGCGATGAATATTTCGTTTTAGAGGACGCCATGGGAAGAGTCTTTCCAATCCATCTCAGAACTATTACGTCATGGGAGATCTTGGAGTTCATCATCACTGATCGGTTCAAAGGGAGAAAGGGCTCTCACCGAACCCAAAAGGGCCGCTATGTATTACAGGAGCGGGCCACGGGTCGAGAAATAGATCGGTCACTGGAGTGGGAAACCGCTTTCTTGCCATATCAGAGAGTCGATATGATCATCATGTGCAGAGATGCACACAATACAGCCCTTGAGGATACATCACCAAGCTGTCCTAGGTGTATGACGGTATCGCCAGGGGAGATGGGCCTTGAAGTACAGTGGTGAGTTGAAAACACAATTCTAGGAACTTACAATTCTAGTGCCAGAGTCTAACATGGAACAGCAAACAGTGCAATATTGTTTTCACGAGAGTTATGGAGGTGGATGACGAACCCACTGACAGTCCCTCCCGAAGACCAAAGTCTGCAGGCATGAGGAATTGTAGAAAGCTACGTGGAAACGAGTTTAAGAAGCTTCGAAAAGGCCGTCACAGGAAACGACGAATGGAAAGACTGCTCGATGAAGGACAGGAGTCAGACTCAGACGACGAAGATGTACAAGGTTTTGTGAGAATCATGCTGGTCTCCCGGCTAAGCCATTCCAGCGATTTCAGTACACCATCTGAGTATCATCCTCCAAACATATCAGAGTCTACTATTGAGTCAGGTATTTCGCAAGTTCGCCAGCGCGAGATGCGCGAGAACTCGAACTTCATCCGCATCGCTGTCATGGAGACGGTGATGCGCAAACGCGGCAAACTTGACGAATCGCGACCAGGCCGTGCCCGCTGGGCTTTACCCCCACGCAAGCTCAATAAACAGGTCTACGAAGTAAACGCCGACGGCGTCCCAGCTCGATGGACATCCATGTCGTAATGGATATTTACACGAATACACGAAATCCGGCATCAGGCGTCGCCATGGTGGCAGAGTAAGATGATGGAGTACGATTATAACACTCTTGATACAAAGCTATCTACTACATTCAATACGGTTATACCTAATATCATTATTGGATCATCTAGTGTCTTGACGATCCATAGCGGACTTCGTCGTATCACGGGTCAACGCTCTGGTACTTATGGTGCATTCTTTCCACATGGCATATTTCTTCACTGTGGCGTATTACCTTCTCCTCGCGAATTTCGTGTTGAAAGTCTACCGTCACAGCCGGAATAACGACCATCAGCATTCACCACAACCCAATCGTGGCAAGCTGGACCCCAGAATGCAGACATATCCCAATGTCGATAAACCTCCATCTAAAACGCAAGCTGGCCTTTGAGGTTTGCGTTTCGTGCAACTCCATGTCGGTGGTCAAGGTAATCAATTGTCCTCATTCTCTAAGCTATGAGTGCTCCTTTTGTATCCGTGGTAGCAAACACGCCGCCACCGCCTTACGTCCTCCACCTGAACGCAGGATGCTTCCAATCCAGATCCTGGATCTCCTGCTCCGACATGCCCGCCAGCTCCTCCTCGATGCTGCGGTCCTCGCGGCGCTTGTTATCCCACTTCATCCAGAACCACGCCGTGAAGGCGACGATGAAGATCATGCTAGCCGCGGCCAAGTTGAGTCCGTTGCCGATGTGATAGTCGGGCGAGTCCCATGGGAGGTACGACCACGTGGAGATGATGCCACCGATGTTGCCGCACATGACGTTCAAGCCGATTGCACTGCTTCGGGCCGTGTCGCTGAGGACGTTGGCGCTGATGTGCGCGTTTGACATGGGGCCTAGGACCATGGCGGAGCTGCAGCAGGGTCAGTATGCACCAAATTAAAGGTTTCAGGAACGGACGAAGCTTACCTGGCAATCAAAAACGTCGCCGCATACCGAATCTTCGCCACCTTCGACGCCAAAAACATAATATATCCCGTCATAACCATCGGCGCAGACAACCCAATCAGCACCTGCCTGCGATCCAGATACCAACTCAGCCCCGGGAACGCCAGCGTGAAGAACGCGCCCACGGCGTACGGCGGCACGGAGTACAGCTGCTTCTGGACCGTCGAGAAGGTCGGGTAAATCGTGCTCACGATCGTCGGCAGGAAGAACGCCAGGCCCTGCACGGTGATGTTGTTGAAGAGGAAGATGAGCGAGATCTCGAGGGTGACGGGGTTGAGCATGCCGCGCAGCAGTTTCTTCTTATCGATGCCGTCGATGACCTCTGTGGTGCCCACGCGCTCCGACTTGACGCGCGCGATGCACAGGTCCTTCTCTTCTTGCGTCAGCCACTTGGCGGTCTCGGGGCGGTCGGTGAGAGTGAAGAAGGAGATGAGGGAGAGCGCGATGGTGACGATGCCCTCGATGGCGAAGATCATGCGCCAGCGGTGGAGAGTGCCGAAGTGGTCCAGCGTGAGAATCGCGGAGGCGAGCAGCCCGCCGAACGCGCCGGCCAGCGGGGCCATGACCATGTACAGCGACAGGCGGAAGGTGAGCTCGGCGCGCTGGTACCAGCGGGAGAGGTAGTAGGCGATGCCGGGGAGCATGCCGGCCTCGAAGATGCCGAGGAGGAAGCGGACGCCGCAGATGGCGGCGCGGGAGTCGCAGAAGGCGGTGGCGATGGAGACGATGCCGAAGGCGAGGGAGGTGGCGGGGAGGAACCAGCCGGGGCCGATCCATTTGCAGAGGACGGTGGCGGGGATCTCGAAGAGGATGTAGGAGATGTAGAAGGTGGAGAGGATGATGTTGTAGTCGTAGCCTTTGAGGTTGAGGTCCTTGTCGAGGCCGGCGATTCTGGCGTTGCCTTTTGGAGGTTGAGTTAGATGGACGACGGGGGAGGGGAGAGAGTTTGGGGCTTACCGATGTTGGCGCGGTCGATGAAGCAGAAGAGGTAGAGGAGGGCGACGGTGGGGATGGTGTAGAGGTCGAGCTTCCAGCGCAGCTTGCGCTCTGCGACGGGGTCAAACTCGATGAGGGGGTTGCCGTACCTGGTAGTGAGTCGTCAGTATCGCGTGTTTACTTGGGCAACTGGGAGTGATACTCACTTGTCAGTCGCAACCTGGCCCTTTCCGGCTGCGCTGGAGATGGTTCCATCGTGGAGAGGGACTTGGGTGATGCCGTCGGCGCCTTCCACGTGGGTGCCCTTGAGCGTTTCTTTCTCGGTAGAGGACATGATGAAGATGCAGTCTTGAATATGGCTAAGGTGTTGTCGTCACGATATCTTAGTTGGGCGAATAGCCCGGCTCAATGATGAAAAGCCGAGGGCACCTTAGGATGCTCCGTGAAGCCGATTGAACGGTCTGGCGTAAATGCCGGAATTCGACAGCACGGCCAGAAGTAACCGAGGATAAAACGGAAGTCGCGATGTCGTCGAGTCAGGACAAAAGTCTTGACACCGTGTGTGCTCAACAAGAAGGACACTTCCAGGTTGCTGTCAAAACCCAGAGAACATCTCAAGCTGGACAACAGAAACAAGCGCGTTCTCTCCCTTTTGACTCACGATGGCAATACCCCGTTTTAATACCTCAAGCAAGGGGGGGCCCGCCGACCCCCGGCCGGGGGTGGGCGGGCGGACTCCGCGCGGGGCGGCGGGCGCGGCGGGGGGGGGC
>JAKMWU010000331.1:0-59874 GCA_025327145.1 Colletotrichum sp. SAR 10_76 | reverse complement strand
TATAACAATAACTCTAAAGGTAACGCTTCATATAACTCTAAGAATAACCATAACCCTAACCCTATCCCTAACCCTAACGTGCTGCAGAAGGCTGAGGAGCACTACCCTGGCGTTGGTGTCCTCCTTGCCCCAGTCTTCTTCCCCGACTCCATGCGTGTTAAGGAAGAAGAGGAAGACTTCTGGTGAGAGGCGCAGCAGGCGCGTCTGAAAAAGCACCCGGTGTGGGGGACGAGAATCGACAGGTTGATTCCGACGCACCTCGACGACCCCGCCATAGGTACATCGAGCAGTGGGAAGACCGGGCGTGTGGTGAGCGAAGGAGGCTTGACAAGCTCTTCTGATAATCTCAAGTGATACACGACGGAATGTGGCGACACGGGACTGCACCGCAACTGAGATGAGGTCCCAGGATGATGTAGGGGAGCCATGGCTGCGATGAGTCGAGTCAGAGGGAACAAGAGACGGGGAGAGTAACGATCTCACGTTGTTTTCTCAGGAAATAGAAAGAAGCATCCATAATCAACGAAATAATCTATAGGCCTCTATCCTCTCTCCGTCCTCCCTCCGTCTCGTGTGCTCTCCTGAGTACCTCTTGCGGCAATTCAGTGCAATCTCATTCCCCTGTATCATCGGTGACTTCCCCTTTCCCTTTCGACTATGTGGCTCCTACGTGGATGAATGGACGATGGCAGCAGCCTGGAGCCCCTTTTCCCAGAGCTCATCCAAGATGATGTTGATCTTAGTATCAGCCATTCTCAAGAGAATCCTGGCCATATCGACAAACCAGTGCTCGCGCTTTTCGTTCTGCCAGGGTTTGAGGTTCTTTTCGAGGCCTTTTAGCACGAATCTCATGTCCTTCTTCGCGCGCCTCTGGGCATCCAGGTGGCCCTCCCATCTCAGGAGCTGGCTTCCGCGCATGAACTTGGCCACCGACACAAGCGGGTGATTCGCGGGCAACTTGACCTGCAACCTCTGTATCGCTTTGTTGCAAGCTTGGAGGTAATTAGAGTCGGGCCTGACTTGACTCAACTTGCGCTTCCCCGCCGCATCATCGAAGCTGGGCTTGGGAGAGGAGTCAATACCCAAAACGTGCTCCAGGAGCCCCTTCCAGAGGCTGACCGCGTCATCGTTCAGATCACTTCGGGATTGATCCAGCTGTGAAAACCTCAGCATGACCTGTCCCGTCAAGGCCTGCCATTGCAACTGGTCCCAGACCTCTTCAGAGGTCTGCCACTCGTTGAGGCTTCCACCGTATCGCTGCGCCATGACCTTTTTGTACTGACGGGGCTCGAGTGATGTTGTGTTGTGGTCGATACACTCCTTCCGAATTTCCTTCAACTCATTCCAGGCCGCGTCAATGCTATCATTATCGAAGCGCCTTTCATCCAGTATGCTGGCCATGCGCCTGTTGTAGCTCAGCACCTGTTGTGTAACATCCTCGGAGCTCTTGGGCATGCCCAACTTCCCATATTCATTTTCGGCATAAGAGAAGATGCCCTTGGCGGAAGAGAAATCTTCCCGCTGCATGTGGATGTCTCCAAGTGTCCACAGGCCCCCGAGCCGGTCGATCTTGGATCCTCCCCCGATCATATTCATATCGAATATTTCGAGGCCTTTCCGGTTTTCCCCGGCCTCCTGGTCTTCCTGGTTTTCCTGGCCTTCCTGTGTCTGGATGAAGTATCGGTTGGCGGCGTGTATCACGGCGCCAGGCTTCCCTCTGATGATTGCGCGGGCCAGGTTTTCAAAGCCGATCGCCTCTTCCTGGTAGTACGGATCTTCCAATCTGTCGGCTTCGGCGTCGTCTGGAAACTCAATCCCTGCCAGCCCACCTTGCTCCTCTGAGCCTTCTCCACGGCACGACTTGCATCTCTTCATGCCCCATTCGAATGGATCAAGTCGATGAGCGTCTTCCATCATCCGAAGCCCAGGGAGCCTGGCCAACTTGGAGCTCTTAATTCCCATCCTAAGCCTCAGAAAGTGCCAGCCCTTGGGTTCGTCAGGCTGCCAGTGGGTACCAGACCCGCTGCGCGGCGGTCTGGCCCCTCTCTCGTCGAGAACGGCGCCGACGTATTGACAGATCCAGACGCGAGATTCTTTCGCGTTGTTCCCATCGCCTTGCTCGACACTCTCCTGTCGCTTCTCCGTGCTCATCGGCCGCACGAGGATTGCTGCGTCCTCCTTGCTTGATGCGGGGATACGCAGAATCAGGCACCGCTCCCAATCTTCAAGCGCGAGCTTTACCTTGGTGTCGTTCAGCAGATCATCGCCGTATGGGTGAGTCTTGTCGCGATCGGCTTCTGCGATCATTGAACACCACCATTCTCCGTCGACAGCGCCATCGTCGCTGACGTCAATGGTGTTCACAATCTCGCTGGCACGCTGACTCTCCATGTCGGCTACGATCTCTGCGGGCATGTCGTCAAGGCTGGCAGGACACCGATCCCACGGCTCGCCCTCGTTCCCAATAGTCGGTTTGCCATGTAGTAGGGCATTCTACGGGACACGGCCCAGGAATCTGATGATTTCCTCCGTGAGTGTCGCCTCGGACTTGTCCGCGAGTTTGATAACATCACGTACGTTGGCAAGCAGTGCGGCTATGATAGGACGGTCGCCTGGCTTTGAAGTTGAGCGTGACCTGAGGATCGAGAGGATATCGCCGACGTCGTTTTTGGGTCTGCGCATTCTCCTAATCCAAGTGCTAGCGAGCCACCAGGCGCGCGAAGAAGTAGCCGGCGAATGAGCGAGTATATCGCGATCGAGATCCTTGGTCACGTATGAGCGGCCGCGTTCATCTTCACTCTCTGGGTTCTTGAAGAGAACGTTAACCCGTGGGGACATGGCGAGCTCAAGGGCCGTCCATCCGCGGGTGAACCAGGTTGAGAGGACCACGGCGATACAAGGAGTTCCGTCGTCCGTCCACGGGACCTCGAGGGGGCCACTGTCATGAACCACGGTCACCGCGGCGTCTCGGTAGTTATCATGCATCTTCGACAAGGCCTGCTTTCGCTCCTCTTTATCGGCAGGCACTGAGATAGCTGAATATGTAGGTAGGCTGCGCTGCACAGATTTTGACCATGGCTTACTATGTGGAGGGCAAACGGCGGCAGGCGGAAGATAATTATGAATTCCGCGGCGGATCTCTAGCGGCAATTGTAGCAATCAGTAGGGCTTGAATAACGCCATTCTAGATGCTGTAGTTGACAGTCAAATGACGATTGACGTCGCGCTACTCCAGTGTCAAGGCCATTTCCCGCATACACTATGATAACCCCTTAACAAGCGATGAGGCATTGTCCTTACGAAAGGCTCCTACGGAGAGTAGCAAAAGCTATGCTGTGCAGCGCTTTAACATCAAACGTGGTCTTGGACATCCCTTTTGGGGGCCGCCAGTCCATATCATTGGCTGGACTATGGTCGCGAAAGTACGAAACAAAACAACACAACCACGCCATTCCGTTCAAACCACGTCTTGGTCGTAAACCTGACTGGGACTCTCAATCGGTGCCTCTGCATCAAGCTGGCCCTGGGCATCGTAAAATTGCAGCATGACCCGTCCTTCCTTCCGTGTAAAAACGGAGGCTCGGCCGAAACCAGTGGAGTTGAAAACGGGCCGGCCGGCCCACCAGGGAATCCGGGCGCTCCGCTCCTCGGACACCCGAACTGCCGACAGCCACACGCACACAAGCATCGCTGTAGTATCTATGACGTCGCGACCCATGTGTTCGGCAATGGCAGCGACAGGCAAGGGGCCGTAGGCACTCTGGAGGAACCTGCCCAGCGTGCGGGTATCATGCTCATTCCATGGAGTAATCTAGCAAGAGCTTGGTTAGCGGACTCATACGGAGCGCATGAGATGTCTCTTACGGGCTGCGGCTCGGGCGTGCCAAACGGGGAATCTGGCTCAGGCTCCTCCTCCTTCTTACACTCGAGGGTTTGAGCGGCGGGGTTGGTCTTGTCCAGGGTCTTTGGGTCGGGCACGGGGTCGTCGGGCATCGGCAGGTCGTTGGCCAGAGAGTACTCAGTAAATGAGCGGGTGTCATCGTCGTCATGACCAAGATTGGACAACGGATTGAGCTGGTCAAGAAGAAGGTCGTCCATGTCGTTGGGATCGTCGAGCTCCAGGAAGACCTGGATCGGAGAGGATGGTGCGGCGGCGTCGTGGGACGACTCCATGGTAACGATGGACTGGGAATAGTCAGCAATTGTTTGGAATCAATCAGGTGGAAAATACACTCACAGTTTGCCTACACGCGTAGGTAGTAGGGACGATGCTGGTGATACTTGCGACGGCGAGAGGAAATCGGACTCGGAGAACCGGAAGAAGACGGCGGGTTGAACGAGGGAAACTGGGAGGTTGCCGAGACTCGAGGCAGACCGGTGGCGACTCCCCGCACTTGCCCAAGTTTGACACGACGACGGAAGGAAGGACCGGCTCTGGGGCAGCCCGTGACTGCACCTGCCATCGTGAGAACGAGAGAGAGGGGTAGGGCTGACAGTGAGGGCTTCGGCTCGGCGCACTGTGCGCACAGGTCCACGACAGCGGAAAAATTGAAATGTCACGAAATGAGGAAGGGACATGATTTGGGATGCTCGGGAACCATCGACATCGCCAAATTTGATCTACTGGGCAGCTCTCTCATGCTTGTTTTCGTCTCTCTGTCCGTGTCGTTTCTCGGGTGTTCTGTGTTTGGCTGTTCGTTCTCTTTGTTATTCGACGTTGTCCTGACTCTTGTTTTGTCGTTTCCACCATTCTCTTCTCATCTGCTCGACTGCCCGCAACCACCATGGACTCGAATGACGGCTACCAGCAAGGCCCGCAGGACCATCAGCAGCCACGGCATCATCATCATCCGCAGCAGCAGCAGCAGCATAACCACCCCGCAGCTGGCAATCGGTCTCTCGTGAGTTCAGACAACATTGAAAACCTTGAGAATACTGGAAACTCACACGGAAAAGAGCGCTATTAGCCGATATCCCTTCCTGCAACATCCGACGAACGCCAATCTCGGTCAATGGGCAGCAGTAGCAGCACCAGCAATGACCGGACACCAGGCTGCCGCACTCCTCCACCACACGCAGAATCATGCGACTGGTGTCGCGACCCATTTGTCTAGCCAGGGTGTCGCGCCGACCACACGCGAGAATAGGGTGCAAATCCATCTGGCCTTCCTCCGAAATCACTGGCCTAACGGCCGATGGCACCCCCCCAACTGCAGCCCGACCACCGACCCGCCGCCCCTCGATGTCCTAACGCCAATGGTGACCCTTACGGAGCATTGGGAGAGTCATGCAGGAGGACGCCCCCTTTCCGACCTCTGGGCCCCGTCACCCGTCGCAGCCAACCGAGGTTTACTCTGGCAGATCGTCGATGCGAACCGCGCAAGAAGCCTCACGAGACGCGTTGCCGAAGCCGCCTTACGACGTGTAAAGGAGGTCTTTCCAGCTCCTGCCCGCCCTGCCAAGCTGCCCGCTCGTGCTCCTCCCGCCCCTACACAGTCCGAGCCCGAGACCGACCCCGAAAAGCCTAGAGCCGCCCAGTCCATCGCCGCCGCCGCCCAAGAGTTCGCCCCCTCTCCCCTCCGCCAGATCAAGCCCGAACCCGGCCGCGACGGCAACCACATCTTCTCTCCGGAGCCCGAGCACAAGCGCAACCGCACCCCGTCTCCGCCGCCGATGGACGATGAAGGAAACGAGTCAGACGTGTCTCTAGACGGAGTCCTGGGCGACCTCTTTGCCCAACCAGGGATCCCTCTCGCGCCGATCACCAAGAAGTACAAGAGGATTCGCGAGACGGGGCTGGCCTTGGCCAAGAAGACGAAGGAGAAGGCCGAGGCATCTGCGCGTCGTCGCTCCGCCGCCGAAGAGAAAGCCGCCGCCGCCATCGCTGAAGCCGCCAGTATTGGCAAGGAGGGGCTTGGCCCAGACAAGATCGATGAGGTGGCCAAAGCCCTAGGAGATGCTGCCTCAAAAGCCGTCTCCCGAGTCGCCAAGCGCCATTATGCACACCTTCTGCCGCCCGGCCAGAGAGCTGTGATGACCAAGCGGGCAAGACGTCGCGTTGAGGAGATGGTGTCGGAATATCTGTGAATATGCACGAGGACTTGTCGGCGCAATCGTTCTGCTGTTTTTGCTTGTTTTTTGCTGTTGTGTTTGTTTGTTTTCGGTTCTGTTTGGCTGCTGTGTTGTGCTTTTTTTGTTGCTGTTTTGATCGAGTATATTGTTGGAGTTCGCTGGTCGAAAATTGATGAGCCTTCGGGCATGATTCGGCGCTCTCCTGAAGAGCAGCGCTCTACCCAGCAGTTTCTCATCCTACGCTTCAGTGAAATGTCTCACAGTGATTTCATTCAGGGTATGGCTGCCAAGGCCTGAGGTTCAGGTTTCTTCAGTCGAAAGCCGATGCGCATGTAATATACCTCATGGGTATTAGCTCTCACCAATTCTCTGGGTGATAGTTCGTACCGAATGTATTTGACCTATTAATACTTTGAGCTATCGGTATGATGACTCCACAAAGAGTCTGAACTTCCGAGAACCCATGGATCGCATTGAGCAAGGATCCATCTAACTCAGGGAGACGACGTCGCGGATTTAGAACTGCATGATTGCTCACTCAAAACTGATCGTTCATTATCCATTGACATGGCTGATTCAAGTCTAAGTATTCTTTCACGGCTAACGAAAACGAAGCGAACATGCCGACGCTTTTAATATTTGTTCTCTGCACACCGTATTGCCCGTGAAGGTTTCCCTCGGTGCTCAAATTACTGTTTAGAAGAAAATATTCCTCATCAATCGCATGATCGCAAGGCATATCCGACATCTTTCTTTCTAGATGTTTTCCGATCGCGTTACATTGCTGGCTATCTGAAGGCACCACTCGGCCTCTCGACTACCCGCCGTATGTTGCTCGGCCGGTTGCAGACTTGCCTGCTTTCACAAAACATAGATGATGAAATTTGCCAATCCGACTTCAGGTCACCCGAGATGAAGCTGTGAATCTGATTTCGTTAAGTCACAAATAATTTAGAAATCCTTAGTGACAGGTTTGCGACATGTCGAACATCATGTCAAAGGGCCCAACACCCTATGAAACCAGATGACCTCCATAAATAACACACCTCCCACGCTTCATTCATAGTCTCAAATCAATATCGCTCACAAAGACGCTGCGGCACAGTGCGAGCTAAAAGTCGCAGTTGGCGTCTGGTACCTAGCCGCATCGTCAGATATCATAACTACGAATCCTCATCTCGCTATTTTCTCCTCTTCTCATTTTCCTCTCTTTGCCAGTCAGTTTTCTTTGATTATCCACCTCCTCCGACAGCCACGTATCTTCTCGCAGCTATCGTCATCACATTTCAAGCTAACCGACATCTGCTTGCGAAAATGAGTGGTTCATCCGATAACGAGAAGGCCGCTGGCCAAGCACCTCGCCGATCCGATCTCCGCCGAGCCGCGCAGATGCGAGAAACCGGAGTCACCCCTTCGCTCTTTCGATCTGCCTTGCGATCCGATCTTCAGCCCGGCAATCTCTCTGGACTCTGGCAAGCTCTCAAGCAAGCCGATATTCCGATCAAGAAGGAACCGGATGCTTCAAAGCCTGTTGGCCAACCTACCATCTCCGAGTCCGGCGGCCCCAAGACGGAAGAGCAGCACCACCAGGAGGCCATCACAGCCAAGTCCACAGGTGCAGTGGCACAGCCCGTAAGCACAGTCAACTAACCTGTAAAACGGGTTGTGGACTTGGGCAAAATATACTGACACGTCATTCAGGATGTCATTGACCTGACAGCAGACGATGCTCTCGTCTCTGCGATCGTTGCGGGCCCAACCCAGACCGACCGCCACACGGCCCTGGCAAACTTCGAGCCGCGAGGCTGGCTCAACGATACCAACATCGATATTCTCCTGAAGCATCTGGCTTCGAACAACCCCTCAGTCGGCCTATTGTCATCATGGGACACGGGCATCCTCCGGCAATCCCGCAATGAGCGGCTCCCAGAGATTCTGCGGAGGCGTTTCGCCTCCTTGGCATACACAAGCTTGTGGATCGCACCGGTCTCTCACAATGGTCATTGGGTTCTCTTCGTGGGCCGGCGCAACGAATCCATCGACTTTTATGATTCAATCGTCGCCGGCAACTACAAAACCGAAACCACAAAGATCCTCCACGAGCTGCTTCGATGTGCTTGGGGCGATGCCGCCGTGCTTCCAGAACCCAGGACGAGACAGGTAAGAGAGACCAAACGCTTTTGTCTCAGCTTCAGATGCGCGCACTGGATCTGAAAGCTGACTTCCGAGTCATATAGTGCCCACAGCAGCCAAACGGATTCGACTGTGGACTTCACGTCATCCGCAATGCCGACCTCGTCACCCAAATGAACCGCCCAGCCAATGCCATTCCTCCCATCCACCCCGACGAGCTACGCCGCTATTACAGGACCATGTACGAAAGCCTGTTGGACTAGGCCTGCCACCTTCTCTTCTTCTGCTGTCGCGGTTCTGAACTTCGATGGAGCCTATTAGCTAGCCAGAGTGCGGCGTCGAGACCTTGCTTAGAATACCCTCGGTCAACGACTGATCCCCAGAACCAAGGGGAAGCCCGTGAATAGGGCTTATTTGCTTTCAGAAATTCAAACTTGCTTTTTTGATGGGCCGTCTGGCTTATCATATCCCAAAGAAAGATTTCTTTTCCTGCTTCCACAATATGGTCATGTTATTACGGAGTTTTGACGCGGCCTTACCTGAATATTTAATTCAAGCGTTCACAAGTGCCTCAAATGGTTTGATGACCAACATCGCGAAATTGAGAAATCGTAGCCCCTGGACTCTGAATACGGATTCCGGGATCGTCATCAATTGCCTCAAGGCTGTCTCTGATGCACTGTTGCTTCAGACGTTATCACTCGCAGAATGAAAAGGCATGGCTTACGACTGCATCGTGCAGAAAACCGATGATTATCAAAGACAACTTCTAAGGCGAGGAGTAATTTCCAGTCCATCGCACTGTGCATGGTCTCCATGGGACAATGTTCAGCCACAGCCGTCGGCGGTCACCTGTGCAGGCCAGCAGCCGCCAGACCCTAAGTACTCGAACGAGAACAGGCTTTATTATCGTCTCACACGCCTGAATAGATGAATATTCGATCAAAAGGCTCATTCGTACGATGCTCCTCACTTTTGGGTGTTCGTGTGCCTTCGCAGCTCACCCGCCGTATTTTTCGGCACGCCTGTCCATTTTGCGGAATCGATGCCCCACCTCCCGGTCCGCGGATGACCCACTGAAATACCCCACAATGCCGTGATGAACCGGCGTAACGACTTCGGAACACCGTTTTGCTCAAAAAATCATGGAATGGAGCCCAGCCACCCAACAGAATGTGAATTGAGCAGTTGATAAGCCGTGATAAGCCATCAGACTGTGAGAATGCTTCGTTCCGCCTGCTCTCGCACTCGCGTCTCCATGGTTCAATGCATCAAACACTCGCACTGGGCGATGAACAGGCATCGACATCCGAACGAAATCCCACCGACTACGGGTGAACAACTTTCCTCAGCATCAGCTAAATTTGCATTTTTTCTCAGACTCTGCCCAGCTACGAAATTCACTATCCGCCAGGAAAAGGCGGCAATCTTCTGTTAAGACAGCAGTGGGCTCGAACCCCGTGTCTGTTTAGTCCCCGACACTTGGTGGGATACCTCAAACTGTTCGGGCTCTCTATTTCCAAGTTCCGTATCTGAGGCAATCTTTTGGCTCTGTAGGAGGACAGACAGTCAGGTAATCCAGTAAGAGCACATCCGCCGGTGCTCCGCCCAGTAAGGAGATTTCGCAAGGTCCATACCACGTAGGAAGCACGTCCAATGGGACTTGCAGCCGCATGCTCATCGTCAACATGCACTCCTCCTCCCTTTTCTTTGTCGAAAAAGTTCCAAATCCCATCCGGCGAGATATTCCACGCCAAGGGGAAACCAGTAAAGGCAATTCCGCCAATACGTCGTCCAGTAATCCGATGGCCGTGTGCTCTCTTTTTCTTGCCAACCAAGTTATCCTCCATCGCATCCACCTCCACCATACCAAGTCCAATACGACAGTATTCTCGAGCCTCGAATGGGCAACCGCTTCAAATGGCTCGATGCCAACCCGTTGCTGTCGTCAAGCAGTGGTGCTGATGAGTATCGCTCAGCGGTGGCTCGGTGACGACGACGATGGTCGAGTTCCAATCAATTCCTGCTCGAAGTGCATTTTGTCAGCATGGTCATGATCGAGCAATGGTATTGCATGCAGAATTCCTACCTCAGCTTTTCATCTGACCCAAGATGATTGGTTGCGCACATCCCTCGATGCGACAGAGGCCTCCGCATGATTTCGGGTCTTTGTGCAGTTCCAAGTCAAGACGTGGCATTCGGAAGGCACGCCAGCTCGAGGGATGTGCCCGCAGGCGATGGCTTGTGGTGCGAAAACATGAAATCAAAAGTTAGAAGGGAAAAGGACACCTCTACAAGCTGCGGCATTCTTGCCTTCATAGGCTCCATCTTGACAAGTCGTCTCGCCGCAACCTCACTTGTGGGGAGACAGCCTCTTCTCCAGGGCCTTCAGCCGTCTTTCGAGAAGCCGGCGTTTCGGGCCATGTCCAATTAACGAGAGGTAGTCGGAGAAATCAAGGCCATTGTGGTCTCGAACTTGAGGAGGCAAATGTTCTCGAACGTCCGAATTGCTGGTCCAGTCGAGCAGGTAATCGAGAAACTGAATCGACTCGTTAGCGCAGACGATCCTCAAGGCAGTGATACCTTGCGCGCCGTAAGGCTCTGTTGCCCAGTTGGCACCTCTCTCGACAAGAAGCTTTGCGGTGGCAAAATGACCGTGGGCCAAGGCAATGTGCAGCGCCGTTGCCCACGGCAGATCATCAGGGTCTGTCAGCGTGTCTGCAGCCAGGTATGCTGCCAGGTGTCTTGAGCGGCAGACGCATGGCTGGATAGCGGGAACATCGACCGGCTTCATGACCCATGGGCTGACAACATCGCCGAGGCGGGGCCAAAGCACGGACCGATGGTAGACGGCCAAGTGCTGTCGGTCGAGCAGCCAGCGGACCACCTCCGTATTGCCATGCTGAGCAGCCATGTGTAATGCGTTAGACATGGCGTGTCTCGTAGGGAAGTGTGCCGGCAATGGCCAGTGGTTGTGGCAAGTGGTGCTCGGGACGAGGAACATGGCCCAGAGGTGTGTGGGATCGACGTGCTCGATCTCGACAAGGAAATTGAGGGCGAGCTCAGATGGCTGCAGAGCGGCCCACAACACCACCGGCATTGCTGCGGCCTTGAGGGTTTCTTCGCAACGGTCGGCATGTGAGATCCAGGACTTGGGAAAGGAGGATAGCGACGACGATAGGGACGGCATAGAGGAGGTCAATAGCCGACGTCGGGGCAGCTTGCGAAAATCCTGCCCGGATTGACCGTCGTCGTGGGGCGGGTCTTCGAGGGAATTGCCGGTCTGTAGTTGGAGACCATAGACGAGGCAGCCAGGGTCCTGGATTCTGCATCGATCCTGTGCAAGGGCCGATTGGAGAAGACGAGGAGTCGAGATGACCGACATCGTTTTCGAAGTGACCGAGAGCGCTCTGAGGGTGGGAAAATGTTCGACCTCGAGGACGATGCGCTTCAGCACCTCCGGGGGGAGCAGGTTGTCGGAAGATGGTGGCATGTTTGCTGCTGAAAATTCTGGGTGGAACGGGACGAGATGGACCGCCGCTGTCTGGAAGGAAATGAGGTGCATCCGGGAAGTTGCGAATGCCGAAGATTGTGACGGTGGGAAAGAAGTTTAGGATCCAAGTCCGACTCGTCAGGTGCGTCTGAATCTCAGGGCAGGTGCAGGTGCACAAGGCAGGACCCGGTGTCGCGTGCAGCTACCTCCCCAAACTCGCAAGAAGGCGGAAGGAGAAGACTGAAGGAAGGTATCGTGGAGGAGGGTGACCTCACCTCACGTGTCGTGGCTTGGTCCCGTCTTGGCGGCGGTCGACTCCCAGCAAAATCGACCGCCAGAAAAGTGGAATCGTGGCTTTGACGCTTCTTCAATGGCAAGAGACATACCGACTCTCGTTGTGGTGCCTGCTTGAACTGTCGGGGTGAAGGGAGGCAACCACGAGAGCAAGGCAGCAGATGCCTGAGGTGGCCCCGTCTGCCTGTCGCGAGAAGTTCCGGAGAAGGTGGTTCGCAGCATTGAACTTGCACCTTTTCGGCCGTTGCCTGTGTTGACTTCCCGAACGGACGAGCTGGCGCCTCCCTTCCGAAGTGGTTGCTTCGATCACACGATGATTCGCAAAGGTGATGTCATCCACAGATGAACGTTGGGGTTGACGTTTTCACGCCGGACCAGCCAAGCCTTCGAGTGGGAGAAGATTGTCTGCGTCGTCTAATCTTGCGAAATAGATGCGTGCGAAGTTTTTGGTTCATCGCGGCCTTTGAGAAATGACTCGCGTCAGACACCGTGGATGTTTGACACCGGCGAGTGCATCGGAGCAGAAGCGAAGTCGGAAGAATTGTGGACGTGACGCTGCGGCCGACAGAACAAAGTGACCCGTTTGGGCGGCCATTTGTGTTGTTGACAGTATTCTGGCTCAAATTGAGGTAGTCGTTGCATCTCATCATCTCCTGGCGGCAATATTGGATGCATCTCGCTCGCCGCCCTGGTTGACGATGGCTTCAATTTTTCGGTGTCGTGCACAGGGCAGAGAATGACGAAACGCTGCCAATGGCGCGGAAAACTTGTGATGGGTCGGAAATTTTGGGGTGCCACGTGGACCGTGCTGCTGCACAGTGTCAAGTGGGGTAGTCCGTGGTTGATTTCCAGGCTCGGGCATAACGCCCCAGCTAACGACTCTAGGCGGTCTAAGACGCAGAAAGTCGCTGCCACAGCGACCTGTGGAAATTTTTTAGAAAGCAGATTTCTCGAGGTAATGATGTCAATGAATTGCACCATTGAAGTTGACGATGGGGCCAGAGGTCCATGTCTAGGGGGCGTTGAGGGCCGGTGAGTTTCCTGTCCTCTAATTAGCTGAACCTTGCTGCACCCTGTCTCGGCGGTGAAGTTAGCAATATTCACCCAACGAGTTTCATGAACAAGAGACACTCGGAGATGCAGAACAAGGATTTTTGGAATGCTGATCAAAGCCAGACTTTCTCCTAATTATTTGCGGATACGGCACGACAATTGATTTCTTGCGCCCAGCGTGTGAGATGCTGAAGTTCCTGTTATTCGTCAGTGGATGCTGGGCCTGCAGGAGGGACGGCCCGTGCCGCAGTGGAGGCTGCAGTGGGTTCAGTAGCTAGATGCCGATTCGGCAGCCACTAAACAAGTTCTGCACAGACTTTTTTCGGTGAACCACTACATCGGCATCGAGCCACCGAGGCAATTCGCGATCTGCGTCAACGCACCGCACCCTAATGCAGATAATGCGAATATAGCGCACTCATGTGTAAGTGAGATTATTCGCGCAGCCGCTCCAAACGCAGTCACCCTTTGCAAATGATGCAATAATTTCGCAATTGACAGTTGTTAGAACTCTCAGGGTAGAAGCTCTACTATCGAGTGCCAGATCCATGGATTTGGTAGGAGCGCAAGAAGCTGGCCGTTGTAAAAAATTCAGATTGCGTTCGGGGATCATTCTAGTCGGTTTTTCATCATATGCGCCACGGGTTTGGGGGCTTGTGATTCCACGAGTGCCATTCTCATCAATTTAGCATGGGGGCGCATGCGACAAGGACGACCATCATAGTTCCAAAAGTTAGCAGCAGTGGGTTGCGCCGAGGATGGATAGATTCTTGGGATTCTCACTCTCAAGTAAATTATTTACGAAAAGGGAGAGATGTATGCAGTCGTTTGCAACGACTTACGCCGCTGGTTAGGCAATGAAACGTGAAGCATGGAAAGACGAGGTTTGCAAAAGATGGCTGTCATGTGACAGGATCTCGCAATTTCGAACGACTTCGTATCACGTGTTATCGTCACACAGGAAGGACCAACGTCATCTATCACGGCCCTTCCCTGTGTGCAGCGGGAAGTGCCGCCTGATAGGACCACAACCAAACATTTCTCATTCTCAGCCTCCCCCTCCATACATCAAAACTATTACTTTGAAAGTACTCCTGTGCGAGTAAGGCTAGCGTGCACCATCGAACGCGCCAGTGCCGATTCCAAATCTACACTAATGTCTTTCCCCGAGCGGCCCGGCCGCAATTTATCCGCAGACTTCGGTTTCTGTGTTGCAAATTCGCATCGACTACATCAACCATACTGGCTTGACAAGAACGTTTTGGAGCAGTTCGCGACAAATGAGTAACAGCCGCTCAATCTCCAATTCCCGACCGCTGGCTTCAGCACAGGAGGCCACCCTTTCATCAACCACCCAGACTGTCTGAGCTGACGAAAGAGCAGGCGCCCTGGATTCCACGGTGTGGCGAGTCAACTCATTCCCTGTTGGACCAGGAGCCGACGTCGCATTAACAAGACCGTGTGTCGGTTTTTACATCAAGAATCGGCTCGTTTCCGATATCTCAGACTATCCTCCACGTGCTGCAGATGTCAGTCCCCCAGCCCCCAGGTCCAGACGGCACTTGAATCACCATGGCCAATCTTCAGGGGTTCCAAGACCAGATTGAAAATAGACCACTACACTTTAGGGGCCGCGCCACTATCCAGCTATCCTAACAGGTGATGGACGGACAATATGTCTCGATTCTAAACACCTTTGGCTAATATTTATCACTAGTCTCATATTTTTCTTCATCGTGAGTCACGACTTCAGAGGCGACTTAGGAGCCGTCTTCTTGGCCATGCTTGCGCCTATGACAGACTGGTTCCACCTGACCGAGCCACCCAAGACCTCCGAAGGACACCTTGTCGAATTTCGACTTCCGCTACGATCCCCGCCTCTAACGCTTACTAGACATCGTCCCCAAAGGCAATACCACGGCCCACCGCTTGCGTCAGCTTCTTTTCATCCATGAAGCAGCCAAACCTCCGCCCATTTTGGTGGCCGTTCTCGACAGACGCCACACAACTCTCATGGCCCATCTTGAAAAGCATATTCTCGGCTTGTCCAGCGACGTCACCCGGCTGGAGGCTCGACTGAAACATCTTGCATGCTAGTAGGCAGATAGATGCAGGAGATCAGGAGAACGATGATGTATGGATGGCATGCATCGTCCAAGGTCTTCCTTGAGAGCTCGTGCTGGACCCGTCGACGAGGCATGCTTGAGACTCACCTGTAGCTTCTGAAGGCTTAGCTTGCAGCGAGCCAGCAGGATGTGCGCAGTTGGCTGCGACCGGACGGTGGCATAGGTTGCTCTCGGGCGTCAGAGGGGTCCTGCCCGACTTCAACTAGTGGCACTACGGAATCCTGTCATGGGCCACTGGAAATGAGGATATTCTGAGCCTGGCCGACCCGTCCCCCGATGGTGTCTCAACTTCGGCTGAGATAACTACGGTCTTCATGTTTCGCGCCGAACAGGATCTCCCGGTTGGCTGCGATTCGAGCGGCTGGGTACCAAGTGTCAGGAGAACGTGAATGCCTTTCGCAAGCAGATCATGGAAGACGACCTCCATGAGCATGCCAGTACGGTAGACTTTGTGTGGCGCCGTGCTGATGACAGCTTGGAAATGATCGCGATGGTTGATGTCGCGTTCATACTATCTCGTGGTATATTATAGCTCTTCAGAATTTCTATCATGGGAGTCCTGTCTGGAACTTTTGCAGGTTGAACTCACCTATCCATTCAAACCTGCTCATAATTGCAACTTCCCACGCGAAGCCGGTGCTGTAAACCGCACATCTTACGGGAGTGTTCTTATTGGAACTTTTGTGACTCCCCATTTGAACTCCGACATGTACCTTTCTATACACTGTAGGCCGACACCAGTATCATGGTTCTCACCATGCTCAGTTGATATCCCGCCATAAATCCAAAATTCATTTTGGTTCTCTGCGCATGTTGCACGAATTAGACATTTTGCGCACGTTTCCATTGTGAGCTTGATGTCATGGAGATTATGCTTATGAGACGGAAGACAAACTTAGCTGGACATAACAAGGCAGAGTCGTGTCATGATGCGATGACCTTTGGCGTCTGACAACTGGAAGAACGGCCCCAGGTCACGTTGTTGCCAAGGAGCACACATAGTAAAGGAGAAATACAGCACCGCCGAACTTCAACGAAGCCTGGACGACATGAGAACAGGATTTCCGGCACACAGTGGTACCCCTGATTAGAAAATTAGGGCTGAGCTCGCCGAAAGAACCGAATCGTCGCGTGTCCACCTTTTGGGATCATTTATTTATTAGCGACGCTTCTGTGGAAAGAAAGCCAGAACACCATTGTCATGCAATTACGGAGTGCTGACGACAGGTCTGAACCAGTCAGTCATTTCTGTCTGAAGCAATACTCGGGGGTACGGTTGCTCGCATCCTGCCTTCCTTTATACTTGAGCGCAATGAGCATGATAAAATATGAGTTTGTCCCTTCTCCGACTGATGAGGTAAATGACCTCCATCACATCGCTTCAAAAGTACGAGCACAACCCTGGATGGCCGGGCTATGGGGCGGCTTCGAAGCAGTTGCTTTGAGCAAAATTGTGAAGCAAGTCCATGGCCATTTCGGGCCAAGCCAACAAGTTCATTCCATCCCAATAAAATTTGATGAAGCGCCTATAGACTACCAAGCCTTGCGAGTTCAACGGGCGTGATTTCAACGATACGTTCAGCCACGCTCGCCAAC
The DNA here is from genome assembly GCA_025327145.1 of Colletotrichum sp. SAR 10_76. NCBI lineage: Eukaryota > Fungi > Ascomycota > Sordariomycetes > Glomerellales > Glomerellaceae > Colletotrichum > Colletotrichum sp. SAR 10_76. The sequence continues at coordinate 43,107 of JAKMWU010000331.1, read as the reverse complement.
GAAATCACTGGTTGCCTTTGGTTCCGGACCTAAGTTGTTTCCGGGAATGGAGTGCGCAATACACTGGAGCACACGGATTGGGAATAGCATTTCTCCCCTCTTTCGTCTGAGAAGTGCACATGGTAATGAAGTAACATAAGTAGAGGGAAATGGTCATTCTTACATCGCGGAAGGCTTTGACCAAGACAAAAGAGGTTTTTACAATTTTTATAAGAAGCAAGTACTAAGAAGCTGAGGGGAATACAGAAATTGGAGCTGGGGCATAGGCTCCTGGGTGGTTGAATCAACCTGACGAGATCTTGATATTTGGAATGATGGTGGCTTTTCATCCGTCTTCGCCTCCATCCTCAACTCCTTATGGTCATTCTCACGTTCATTTTCATGTTCACTCTCACGTTCACTTTTATGTTCGCTCTCATGCTGTGGACTTTCTCTTGCTCCTCGTTCCGCTAGCTTTCCTGGCTCACCGTTCCAGAGGACGTTGCGCACAAAAGAGCAAAGAATTGCGTCAAGTACCTGGAAAGCCATCTCTGGATCAAGTGTGAGAGTGACCCATACCGGCCGATCGGTACGGGAAAGCACCCTCATACATCCACGTCTAAACAGAGGATCTCAAAAGTAGAAGACAGTCGATTAACAAATCGGGGTAGTAGTATGACATTGATACAATCTCACCTTTATATCTAGAATGCTACAACCAGGAAACAAGGTCAAATGTCCACTTTTGATTCAACACAAATATTAACCAACGGCCTTCAGTTGCGGAAGCCGTCATTGCCAAAGGACATACAGGCACCCATTAAATTTACAAGTACCGATATGCCTGCGCAAGGTTTGAGATCCTGGGACATGTTCCAAGCGGTGCGTACGTGTTTCCAAGATTTTGGTACAATTTCCGATGTATAGGTACAAGCTCAGGGTTTAATTCATGCTCCGTCGTAAGTTTCGATGTGTTTGTTGAAGACCATGTTAAAAAAGGGATGTAAAGGCCACGTGTTGCCCCGGGCCTTGAGCCTGGGCGTCGACACCAACCGAGGAACACTTGCTCAGTTGTCTCAGGCTAGCAGTTTGGAGAAAGTGCTTGAGTGACAGGACATTGCAGCTCTATACGCACCTCAATGATAGGGCTTGAGGACCCCAGGATACCTGCCGGCAAGGTTGTCGTCGAGAATGAACCTGGATCCATACCTCACAGCTCATCCCAAGCAGAAGCCTGAGCCGGTGGACTGAGGGGGGAGTGGTCACGATCAGTTCAGGCATCATGAGATTAGACCATGGCACTTCTTGACCATAATGCAGACCAGTTGCTTTCACTCTTGCACTCACTCTTAACTAAAATATGCTCCATCTTCAGTTTGGACTAGCTGCCACAACCTACTCGGGCCGTTGACAACATTTGGCACATCTCAAAATCTGCAATTTTGCTGTATTTGGCACATGTCTGCTCCGCAGCTTCGGTCGAATGACTTCGTAGCAGCATGGAGACGTCTGTGAGATCGTGGCGCAATGCTTTCGGTGGTTGGTTGTGATTTACACGAAGTATGAGGAGTATTAATCAGCAAATATCTTAAACAAGCGGCAACTTCCTGTTTGTGTGTGTTTGCGACCTGATCCGCCGCCTTGCGCCCATAAGGGTGGACTTAATGGAAAATACATCTGGATGATTACTTGCCGACTGGACCTTTCCAAATCTGCAACAAATCGACAGCAAGCCAGCTGTGTTATGCTCAACTGCTTTGAATGACTCGGTCATGCGTGAAGTTGATATGTTATGGTCAGCCGCGGTTGCATTGTTGCCCCCGAGACGATCGACATAAACAATTTCTCAAAAGTGTTGTTAACCCTATTCCTGATCGGCTACGTAGACTCGACATCTATGATGACACTGGTGCTCTCATGATCCTTCATTTATGTCCTCTGTTGGAGGAATACGCGTCGCCGCTAGGGCAAGATGAAAAGCGCAAACGTTCGGATTGACCCTGTCATCCCCGATGCAGTTTCACGGCAGGTATGGAAAGATGTGTCGATATCGCCAGATCCCCGACACCTTTGAGGTTTTTTGTCGGTCTGGCAACAAAAAGACTGCAATCGTGCAGGACGGGCGGGCCATAGGACAGACCAACCAACAGAGGCTCCTATTCTACCCGTCAACTTCTGCTACTTCGTTCCTTCACAATCCTTCGCAAAGACGTTGAACGATGTTGGCAACGTTCACACACGGCTTAAATTGCTCTCCAGAGATTTCGGATGACACTGTGCCACGCCTTTCTGCTCAAGGTCACCGCAACCAATCTCTTATCTCTTCAACGGCACCGTAGCACATCAAGTAAGTGCTTCGATGCTTACGCAGGCTGCACTTGTCAAGGTGTTTCGCTTGGAGTGACGGCAAGTGAGTCGGGCCCGAACAGGAGATAGATCCATCAGCTTGGGGAATTGACTTGTCAGGCACACTCTCCATATGTTCAAAGAATACTTCGAAACTGGTCATGGATGTGAAACGTGAAGATGAGACTTTCTTTGTACTTAAAACTTCCACCCGGGGCGGATTTAGAGAGGCAGTCCTGCAATGAGGCTCACGTTTCAGGCCATTATTGAAGTTGGGAGAAAAGGGACGGACAATTTCTGAGGAGAGGAGTTCTCTCATATGCGTTTGGTATTCAAGATCGTTCTTTGGGGGCGAATATAGTTGTCCTTGGGTGTGCAATGCATCTGCTCCGTTACCATGAATCATGGAATCATCTGGTGCCCCTATACTAGACTGCTAACCGGTACTTTGAACACTGTCAAGGCATGGTTACAAGCGGATGTATTGTGCAATCTGCTGGGCGCTATTTATAATTATTCAATTAGCTGCGGAAGAGTTCACTCTGTGATAGTGAGATCCCTTCAGCTGCAAAAGACGCCTAGAGCCTCGTCCCTAGGTTCTCAGAGAGAGCTCACGAAATGGCGAGCTTGATGTGTCCCAAACATGCCTCAAACTTCTACTGTATATCACCTTTTGTTCTACCATTTTCTGATCATCAAGGCCGAGGGTGACAATGTAGTCCTTTGCAAGGGCCGTGAACAGAGTCCAAAGATCCTGGTAGTTTTGAAGCGTCCGACAATGAATCCGGCTGAATGAAGTTATCCCAAATACAAGGGTTTCGTCGCGAACCTAGAAAAAAGTTGGCAAACGCAGGCCATACTCATTGTTTCGACCGAAAGAAACACCAAATTCTTTACCGCAAACCTTCGCAATTGTCGAAGGAGGGAAACTGACGCGAATCCACTCGTGGGGTGCCAGACGCCAAGTCATTGACTTACATTAGCCAAGACAGACAAGTATCGGTGTACTTCTATTGAGACTGGACTATTGCTGCCGAGACACGTTTTTCTTCGCTTCTCTCATGCGTAAACCAAACGTCGAATGATTTGGGCCGGGCAGAGTGGGACGCCAGACCCTTTCCAGCACGGCGACATTCATATAACGGGTAGCTAATTAGGTCTACACCATCATTTCTTTCAGCGGGGTACTACTGTGTTAAATCGGACCATTTCCTGCTACAGTCTGCGTAAGGGTTATTTGGAGGTTCTTGCGTGGAAACATCAAGGGGCCCTCGTGCGATAGATAATAAGGGTTGGTGCTTAGCGAATACGGTGAGCTCCCTCATGGCTGCAAGTAAATCTGATTGCTGTCGGTTGCAAATTGATGGTTCAGTTGGAAGCAAGTCTCACAACCAAATGAATGTGCTGGGCAGTGTTGCGTACCTAAACATGAAGCTTTAGAAGGGAAACCCCACGCCTGCGGTATTGAATTTGACCTGCAAGCTCCAAAGATAACTTGCGAGCATCTGCTGCTTTAAAGTCCCCTTTTTGGATGCGCCACACTGGTTGATATAGGTTCGCAATAACACCTTGCTTCCAAGGAGATCGATGTTGCAGGAACGGGTAACATCGATACTGGAATGACAGGTTGACACTGCCCTGAGCATCAGAACCAGATGAGAAAGAAATTGGTGGATGCGGAAGTCAAAGTTCGAGCTGGGGTATTTGTCATGATTTATCAACAGACGTGGACTCAGGATAAGCGTTGATTCGCGCAGCCATGCAAACGGTCGGTGATCCCAGAGACAAAGTAATGAGTCAAAAGTTTCCAAAGTAGCCCTTCCTACCGCCAGCGTCCTGGAATGAGGATTTGCGGACGCGCGCGCTACGCAACACGAGGCAGCCTGTTTGAGAGAGAAAGACACCCTGACACTACATCTCGAGGTTTGAACATCGCCCATTTGCCCTCACAGGCTCCTTCTATTCTTCCAGAAAGCGTCTTCGAAAGAAAGGAAGCTTGGCTCGAGAGGATGGTGTTGATATAGTCACACCTCTCCTTCCTCCCGAACGGACCATCCATCCTTTCGAGAGCCAAGGGATTTAAGGGTGACTCTACAGCTACCGAAAATTCCACCGGGTCCCAAACAAATAGCATTGTGCAGATATAACATGTGCTTATGTCATTCCAATCTTCACTTGAAATGCGGTTTGAAGTTTTCTCATCATGCTCTGTTATAAAACGCCGATCTCACGTAAAGCCCGCCTTCTTTGTCAATTGTTCCTCAAGAATCGTTAAGTCTGATGCTCAAGACAAGGCTGCATGGACTGGGAAGGAAACGTGGCCACTTCGCTTCTTACTTCTTGAGAGCCTCTAATTGAAATCCCCGAATTGCTGTAGGTCATAATTTTCTATTCTGTTGACTGTGAACTCATATTAGTCATCATTTAACAAGTCTATGTAGTATGTCAGGCCATGCACCGGCTCTTCACATCAAAAGCAGGATGATTGCAGCTAGATGATCTTCTGTGACTGCAAAAGAAACAACACCGGAGCTTGTCAAGTTCGGAGTGGACCTTCATGGGATACGGCAGCTTCACTGGTTGCATGCATGCTTGTGGAGGAGACCTTCTGACTTTCTTCGGTTTATTAATCCTGCGCCTCGAGCTGTGGGTCTTTCGTCACCTGGCTTGTGTCTCATTCATCAACATTTGGTAACTAAATGGAATGCAAAGTCGCTGACTACTCGATTCTCAACGAGAAACCCAGCTTAACGAACCTCATGCCTGATGTAATGAGATGTAATGAGATGTAATGAGCTGTAAATGGGTTATGCTGACTTTTGACGTGTGAGTCTCGTAGATTGTTGGTCAACTTGAGACCGCAACGGTCGCGAGAGGCATTGGGACGGGGCACATGATAATGACAGTTTCCGGAAGCTTTGGATTACATCCCTTGACTTCGGGGTCAAGCTCGAGTTCCGATAGAGTATGGAAATGACATTGATTTGCTGGAAATGCTGGTTGAAATGTTTGCGTTTCCTTCTTGGTCAAAATTGCGCTGTTGGTGTGGTCCATTTCACTGCACGTGTGGTTCGAGGACATGTTTTGGATGACCTCCGGAGGACCACGAATACGAAGACTATCCGAGCTTTGTAGTTGAACACCCTTGATACATATATGAAGTATTCCAGTGGCACTTCCACTTTGCCATTTGCGAGAAGTCTTCGTCTCACTGTCACCTTGAGAGTCGCGATAACGTAGGGCACTCCATCAGTATGACCGGGATGCAATACAAAGACACCAATCCGTCAAAGCTAATATGATTCAGAATCACAGTCCTGATGAGACTTGTCTTCAGACCCGACACGAGTTTCTTGGCTTTGCTTCACATATATGTGGCGATCTGCACACCTGGTTGCGTTCTGCAGTGCAAGGTATTGCCATGTAAACCTCATAGATGTAAACCTAGGTTGGGACTAAGTTTTTGGGCAACCTTTTAAGTCCCAGACTTAATTGCATTCGGTAAGCGGTTATGGTCTAGGCAACTGATGGAGGCCGGATGAGCTGTCCTAGCTCTCCCTCCATCCCATGAGACCGATTCAGCCATGGTGCCGCAAGGTTCATCCCGCGCGGTGAAGCTTCAAAAGACCATCACATGGCTTGCGGTTGGGCCAGCCGGCCACAAGCAAAGCATTTCCAGACACAGTAGGCACATCGATTTCAAACCACTCAAGCCCTTGTACAGAGGTTCACCTAGTAGAACAATGGTTTAGTCGAGGTCATGTCTATGGCAGCAGCATTCATGGATCATTTGGGATCCATCTACCTCAGGTAGTTCGAAGGCACGGGATCAGCGATGTTGTCGGTGTTGGACCTGTCAACGGCTACGGTTGCCAGCACTCCCCAACCATCTCTGTCCAAAGGCTCAAACTCGGGGCAAAGCAGATTTTGCTCCAAAACCCTCTGAATAAACATGAGAGTCACACCCGGGTAGGTCGCTATCTGACGCGTGATGAGGCCCGCATGCCGGTGGTACTGTTCCGGTCACAGTCCTGGCAAAGTACGCGACCTTGATGGTCTGGCTTAGAAAAGCCAGAACGCTCCAGTGACGTAGTGTTCTGGCAGAAAAAAAGCCAGACCACCAAGGTACACACTCTTATGTAATCATCAAGTGCTGCGCCCGCCATCACCTTGATGAAGAATGCGGCCTATGCTGTGTTATAACATGAGTCACAATCGCAAACGAAGTTGTTCAAATGCATAGAGTCGGAACGGGCAAACGAGGGCAGTTCCGCGACCTTGTTGGCTCAAGTATTCGTGTCATCGGCGACGAAAACTGCCGATGTTTGTGCCAGAATTAGCAACAGATTCAAACCCAATATGCTGCACGCTCAATGCATCCAACCAATCGTTATGCATGCCGTAACATGAGCATCTGTGGTGCCAGTGATTGTAATTATCCGCGTTCCATTTCCACGGGACTTTGGCGAGTGCGCGATTCCTTTGCATTGTGATTTCTCCTGCGTGTCGCTTTTCTCCCGCCCATGTTTCGTCGCATTCATAACGTTAGACGCATCATCCACACTGCTCAGTGAAAGTAGCACAGCCCAGCGCCTGTAATTGGCATCTGGCAGTGGACAGCAGACACATGCATTGCGGGACGTATCAGTGCTAACTCTGACTGATTTGCTTCTATTGAGCATGTGAAACATAATCAATGCAACAACCCTCGGATTCAATCAATCTTTGCGGTTAAAAACGATCAGCACGATCCTCCGTGATTCCCACGTTGAGCCGGCGAACACGGGGCCGGGTGGGGCTCCGTCTCGGAGGCGGCATCAAGTGGGGCATCGGCGTTATCGTCCCTGCGCCATGTCGGCTCCGTGACAGGTTTCGTCAGCAACAAAGCAGACCAAGCCCCAGAGATCCAGAAACCAGGAAGGAAGCGCGATTGCAAGAAGCAAAGGACTTCTTTCTGCGTCAGGGACGACGTGCCGTGAAAGATGGCCTGCTCAAGAAAATCGTCACATTTGATTCTGCCTCAATGCAACCTTCCCGCTCCCAAGAATCCCGCCTAGAACCGGACAGAGATACGTATATCGTACGAACAAGAAGCGTTCTGGCTTGCGAAATTATCTGGTCGACGTATCCCGCGATGATGGCCCATTATCAGCCCGGCGGAAAGCGCTCATCGACCCCAAAGCATGTCAATCGCCCGATCAGAGCAACAGACAGCCGACAGGGTCAACCACAAGAGGCCTGGCCCAATGCGAGGAAATGCCGAAATAGGGGACATTCGCAGTTGCATGGGCGAACTTGATAAACAAGCAGGCCATCCATGTTGGACTTGCAAGACAAAATTATGCCTGTAGGGACCGCCTGCACTGGTCGCGTCCGCGCAGGTGTTCTTCCAGGACTTCTCATAGAGCCGTTGCTGGAAATCCTAGTTGTGATCTAGAAAACTGCACTGGCGAACTCTCGGTGAGTGAGAGTTCTTCGGTGAGTGTCTTCGGTGACTGGGTTTTCTTTGGGTGTGTGGGGGGCCTTTTCAGTGAGTCTGAAAACTCCCACGTGGTGGTCCGTTCAGTTGCACTAAAATCGGCAGATGGCCCCTGTAAGTGGTGTGGGTAGCCGAAAGCACACTACCAACAGCGCTGTGGGTAGCTGAAAGTTAGCTACCCACACCGGGAGGCTACACTAGCTACACTTCTGATTAGCCCGTTCTTCGGGCATTCATGAGCCACAATCCCTCAGTGAGCCAGCCTGACAACTATTCAGCCGCACCACCTATTACTATTCACCCTTGTGGCACTGACGGCACTCGTTATTCCCGTGGGTCAAGCGTGCCTGCCTTTAATCAGCGTTGCACTCATACAGATTTCAGCACTTGGACAGAATCGGTTGTACTTGTGCGGGTACCTGTGTACTTGTACAAACACTTGTGCAGTAACTTATGCATCATTACCATGGTACTCGTGCAGGGTAATCCTGTAGCGGGGCATCAGAGTGTGGTTGGTTGGTACCTGGCAGGCTCGCAAGTATTCCCAACCTTGCTGTAGATGATGTACGTGCCTGCTTCCCTGTTCTTATATAGGCCGAAAGTGCCGCTGGAGGATTTGCTATATGGAACTTATACCTCCCGTGCGGAGCTGCCGAGAAAGTGTTGCTTTGGGGTTGGCCTTGGCAACATTGTTGGGGTGGACAAGGGATCCAACGATTTTGACACGATACTCCACTGCATCTCGCAAATGGCCGGGGCGTAAGAGCTCTGGGCTCATTGGCGCCATGACGGACAAGTTGAAGTTGTCTACACAGACAACTTCACGCGGCGGCTCAGCAGACTGCCTTCGAGAGCCTTGAGCTTGCACTCTTATCAAGGTACCCCGTCAAGGTTCCTGGTGGCCAGATTATTACCTGCACAGAGCATAAGTAGGAGGTCCAGGTACCTACCCGATTGAACTTTCGTCATGTCACTCGGCGACTTTTTGGCCGGGGAGGTAGCCAGTGTCCGAAGAGGTTTCGTTCATTTCATGCTCTTTGGATTGATTTTCGGCCTTTTTGAAGTACCAGACCTTGCGTCGCGATGATGTCCAGTTACCTTGATAGCTTGTTCCATACAAATCTGTTCTCCAAAATCACCATATCACCTCTTTCCTGGTCGACTCCGGCGCTTGGGTCTCGCCGACAGATTCAGTTTTGCCAGATTTCGAATCCGATGACGTTGACCATCCAGGTGTGCGTGGACCCGGAGCACAGGATGAGGCCAACCAGGTCGCTACGGACTCCCATGCACATTGGATACCAAGGATCTGAGTGAGGGCCATGGGACCCCGGCGCCGTACTCCCTTTTTCAGCGGATAACGGGAAGATGTCACCCCAGTTTTGCATCTTGTCCATCGGCATCCACTTCCGTTCGTCACAACGATCGACCTACACCGACAACATCCATGCTTCACACGTCACCCTCCTGGCGTCACCTGTCCTTTCCTAGCACGAACCTCCAGCCCGACTATTTGTCGGAAGTGGCCGTCGGAAGTGGCCTTTTGGCCATCGCCCTGGCGCTATCTAGTCTTACTGCAGTTACACACACGCGCATGCCCACCCCAGACGGCCTCCACAAAGCTAGACCATCAACTGAAGTGAAAGAATCGGCCGGTATCTCTTGAATGGTGGGTCAATATATGTACCGCAGATTATGATACGGAGAGGGGGCAAGGAGAAATACGAATGAACAAGAGACGATTAGCAGGCTGACTATGATTAAGAGCGGCTTTCGCTACTGCTATCCGGAGGGCTTCTTTGTATTTGTCAAGATTTGATCATGACCAATCAAGACAAAAGAATGTATCCGAAAGCCTGAAAGCAGAATCGCGGGCGCATGGTGGAGGGCGGAAATTGCTTTTGCGAAACGTCTTACTACCGATGCAGCAACCGAGACATCATGATAAGTGGGCAACTATTGCCAGAAGACCTCTTGCCCAACTTGCGGGGCTGAGGGATGAAGGATCACAGAGATCATCAGCCTGGGTCATCGTCCGCTATCGAGCTTTGGTCTACCCCCAGTCGACGATGAATACAGAGGCCAGTACAGATCGCCGGCGCAAAAGAGAAGCCTTACAGGCCAGGCCGTCGGACACTTATCAGTGGATTGCGCGTTTGTACACATAACGCTGCCATACCGCCATACCGACTTGAGCGAAGCCACGCTGGCACAGAAAAACGGCGAGGAGGTGTTTGGTGTTACGCCGGGTTGGAATGGAACTGGTCGCGCAAGTGGGACACGGATTGTGCCTCAGATTGTAGCCACGTGAACATGATGGCGAGCGCAAGGAAAGATAAAGGCAAAAGGCGGAAGCCTGTAATTACGACCGGTTAAGTTCTTCTCCTTCATTTGGTGCCTGTCCAAAGCTGGTTTGAGTTTTCTAGTGCGACCAGAATATCGAGCGCAGCCTTCCGCGCATTCTTTTGCTCCAACTCCAATGACCAATTCTGCGTCAAAGATTCCAAGAGAACCCTCCAAGAGGTTGAGAGCGGCAAGAGTAGCGTAAATTAGCGCCTGCAACCCAGAAGCTCGCCATCGCAATCACCACAATTGATGATTTCTGGTTTACTGAACAATGATGAGGCACACCGGCTTATTACTCCGTCAACTCAGTTGAATTTCAGTCTGTGAAGTTTCATGTTCATTCACCTTGCTAGAAACATGCTGGGCCTTCCCTCCAGTATGAAACCAAGGCAGTTTTATGGTCTTTCATCATGTGCTCGGTTGTTGAATACATCACTCTAGCTCAAACTCGAACTCAGGCCCATCTTCCGAGTAGGAACCATACCCAGATTCCCCACAACAGTTCAACCTGACTCTATGGTGACGATCACAACCCGGCTTGTTTAGTAAAATAATCCCGTACGCAGCCTCATTCGCTTGGGTTATTCGAGAGTCAGGCCGGGACATGCCCATACCGACGGGAACTCCCAAACAATCCGACAACGTTGACACCAAATGTCATTCGACCCGATGGGGTATGGCAGGGGCATTTTCATCAATAAACCATTCTACGGCAGTCAAAATGGCGCGAATTCAGGCAGCAAATTGCGAGGAAAACATTCAGAAGGGAAAAAGGATTCATCAACATTTCAGCTGACCTTCCTCATAAGTTCATGTAGCATTAAGAAGAATCATCAAACACAAATTGCCGTTTAGATAGCCGAGGCCCACGCCAGCAGTCATTGTTATTGTGCACCTATCATTAACAGCGTCTCAAGCTTTCACCTTGAACAGTCCCGGTCTTCGACCAGGTTCCGCCACGTCCGTTCATTGACTGCAAAATCAGTTCAACCATATTTCTTATCTCGAGGTTTGCTTGAATGTTGCTTTACAGGTCTTCGTAGCAAATTGTCTTTGGACTTTCAAGCCAGTCAGCGAAATGCTCAAATCCGTTCTCGTCGTTTTTTGTAGAACGGATGGAGAGGACTTTGTTTCCGAGGATGGACAAAAATATCGAGGAATGCTCCTTCGCCACCTCCACCTCCTTCGCGTACATTGCCATCCATCGATGCCTCCGTTGCACGCTGACAAAATTTCAGTGTCTTGGGTTGCGGAGGTAGGGGCAGGTAAAGTTTACAAACTTTTGCGGCTGTACGATATTCTCAAGGAGATGATTCGCTTTCTGCACGAAATGGGTTTGGGCACTTTCAGTCCGGATGAAACACGGAATGAATGGTACAACATGCCCAAATCAAAAGTCCGGCTTCTGCAGTGAAGGGGCTTGTGGGACTTTGTAGCTTTTGGTCTCTGGATCTTCACCTGAACTACTGCAACAACATTAAGCAAACCAACCGCGCCTAGGTCCAATTTCGCATTTAGCATACTTAAACCAAGGTTAAAAGTAAGAGCAGTTGAAAGAAAGATTCTTGCTACTGTTAGAGCGTAGCGGAATAATTATTAGATGAGCGTGAATATGGATGTCTCCTGTAGCTGTAGTCTCCAGCAGATCGTTATAGTCATCACTAGCAAGTGAAAATCCTGCCCCCACATGTGTGTGGCAGCTTCTCACAAAAGCTGCCATCGTCAGCGGCGTTCCCCACTTTTTCCTGCAGAGGCCTTGACGCGGGGTCCCGTATCACTAACACCGAGGCCGGTTCGGGCCTGTGCCGGACTACGAGATCCGTCAATGAGCGAAGTTGCAGGCTGCAGCACTTTCTCAGTCAGCAATCTAGGTTCAACCTCTCGTCATCCGAGACAGTACAACTCAATACGAGCATGTCTTTTTGCGATAGCACTTTGCATGCTGAATCTGTTGGATGCAAGCCCTCTCGACGAGACACGATGCATGCAAGGAGATGGACGGATGTTGCTTCGAACCAGGAAATTTGCCTTCATAGCAGGCCTTTCCGTCCATGCAGAGCCGACGTTCACTGACCACAGCTCTTTTGCATGCATACAGATGACAAAGATTGTGAAGGATGCGACCACCTCTGCCTTTAATGTCGCCGGCCTGTCATTTCGTCTTCTCGAGAGACTCGACGGTGACCCAGATAATAAGCAAACTGAGGAACTGAAACGATTATTTTGATGCAGCTCATACCTTACGATGTGGCTGAAGGACCAGAGGAGGTCGTGGAAAAATAGCGGACGTTCTCGAAGCTAAACTTGCGTTGGGTTCGTTTCAACCCACCTTTGCGGGTGTGCAACGGAGAAGCACACGCTTCCTCCACATCTCCGGCAGTGTCTTAAGACTTCAAAACCCACTAAGTAGACCAAATAGTCCCAAGAATTGAAGTCGAGCGGAACTGATGCACTTGTTCAGGTGTGTTGTGCTTGCACAGATTTCGATGTACAAGTACAGGTTTCTTGTACTTGTACATGTATGTACTTTCGTCCCGGCACAGTCTATTACATGGCCTCGAACAAGTCCATCACATCCTCAATTCGTGAGAAACGGATCGCACTTCGCCTGGGATGGAAGATGGCGCGTGGAAATAGCTGCCAAGAATTACCATGCCTGACGGGGTATCTTTAGTGATATGCCTTCTCATAGCTCGATATATCTCATTTTGGGGTCTTGGGCATTCTGCGTGCAATGGAGGACTCGTGAGCTGGCAAGAGAATTTCCCTTCCTGCTGAAGCCGGCGGCTCTGCCTAGGTCCCGGAGATGGCCAGCACGAGTCAAGATATAATAAGCAGCAACAAAGACAGTGCGACACAGAATGCGACGTGCATCGTGTAAATATCGAAACCTTCTGCAGTAACAGGTTCGGGGCAGAATGTTCGCGAGGTTGTTGCAATTTCTTTGGTTTTATGCCTGTCCGGCGGCCCGGAAACCTTTGCGACAGCGACCGTTGGGTGGGGCCGTGGAAGTGGGGCTCGCCGGGCGGGAAAGAAAAGTGCGCGACGAGGTGAGAATTTCAGCACATTCGGCTCGGATCAACGCGCCAACAGACCGAAAGACTGCGAAATCGTCCCAGGGAGTCTGAAAGTCTCTAAGGAATTCGACTCGGATGCATCAACGCAATGGACGTAGGTGAAAATGCACTGTGCTGACTATGCGGTATTTACACATTAACGAAGGTACACACATTTTGGCCGAAATCTAAGCACATGTTGCGATGCCACAACCCCACAACACGTATTTCAAAGTAAAACTGCCGGGGTCCTCAGTAAAACGCTATACGACTACCTTGCCGTTTTTTATGAAATATTTGACCCAGTGGACGATTGTTCCGGCCAGATCATCAAAATTTGGCTGATTCTGTCTTCGCACCCCGCACTTCGCGATCCCACGCCGTTTGCAGTCGCGGACTTGACAAGGACGATTCTGGGGCACACCTCCTAAAAGTCGAGAGCCCCGGCATTAGCGCAATCTGGGCCGCCAAAGGCCACAAAACCAATCCATTGCGAGAAGGATGGGTTGTCACGTAGAGTCATGCAGACCATTGCTGCAGCCTCTATGCCGTGCGCATGCGTGCGGCAGGCTTTTCTGATCGCTGGCCAGTGCCCCAGAAATTCCCCCTTTTCCCAGAACCTTTCATTTATCAACTTTCACTGACCCCTTTGCTGACTGGTAGTGCTGCTGGCAATGTAATTGCGACGCGCAGTCTCGAATGACTCTGCTGGTGGTGGTCTGCCAACTTTCGCCTGACCTTCCTTTGTGTTCACCAGGTGGATGGCGCTGCTTTTGATGGGATGAGTATTCGCAGTGTTAGTCTGCACGCTTTTTGTGTTGGTCTGGAAATTGGCTAGGCTAATGTGGGTCTGTGTTGTTCTGTGCACTTCTGGTACGGAAAGGTTATGCTACTTTTGCTTGGGTGAGTGGTTGGTCCGGGTGGTTAATCTGCTCTGACAAAGTGGTTGGCCTGTGTACGTTTTTCGTTGGTCTGTGAGCTTTTGGGCCGGTGGTGTTGATCTGGGAATTTTTCGTCGATCTGGAGATTTCTGCTGATCTGGAAATTTCTGATGGTCTGAAACTTTCTGTTGATCTGCCCTGTGTTGTGATACCCTCACTTCAGGCCGCAATCTCACCGTCGCACGTTTGGCCCTCAGGCCGCAAGATGGGCAGCCTTTCCCGAGACTTTCATCTACGGGGCGAAACCTTATTCCTAATGGTCTGCGGGCTTGTTACTCGCAAGATGAAATTTATTCTGGTTGAGCTGTGTTGATCTGAGAATTTTTGGCGAAGTGAGACCGTCATCGTATGCCGTCTTGTTGGTCTGTGATATTTCCGCGAGGATTGGTTTGTGTATCTTAGACAGGGTCATCGTGTTGTTGGCTTGTAAAATCGATTCTGAGGGGGTTTCAACTTTGTTGGTCTGGGAGCTTTTGTTGCTTTCGTTAAATCTGCGGATGTTGATCTGGAATAAGTGGAGCTTGCGACCGGCCAGAGTTGTTTGATTGGCCCAGGGTCTACTTCTGCCGTCGTCATGTTACTGCTGAGTGTCCCACGCATCTTGCCCTTCGCAAACATTGAATGCCAAGGAAACGCTATAAATATCAGTAGTAAGCTCGGAAAAGAAAGATTATGGACGTGTACTTTGCTGTAAGCTTTTCCGTAAATGCGTCTTGCCTCACTCATGTGCAGCAACCTCGTGCTATGAGTTCAGCTCATTCCTTACCTACGACCACGCCCAGAAACGCAGAACCATGTTTCAATGACCGTTTGGATTGAACTTGAGAATGCATCAAAGATTCTTGTAATTCTTTCACTGGTCCTGCTCCCCGCAAGATCATATATCCATCACTTCTTTGAATTACCGCCCATATTCTGTTGCTCTGCAAACACCGAGTGGGGGGCATCTGGAAACATGAATACATGACCATCAATCAGAGTCAGCTTCAGACAGCATCGTCCAGAGCTCAAATTGTTTGGTACTGTCAAACTATCTGGTTCTGGACCTTGTCTTCTTCGGTCTCAGACATTGAATCCGCACTTGAACTTGCGAAAGCTCCAGTGGGCAATTTCATCGTCACACCTCGCAAAGACCACGACGTCTCATCGATTGCTGTCTGAATATTACTCTATGAATGCTCATCTTCGTCTTTTCCAAAGAAAATAAATGCCACGAAAATACACCATCTCAGAACGGCGACCGCACAAGAGCGAACCAAGGACTAAAACAAAGACGAGTGTCTAGGCCACACAAAATCCATGTCGTGATGCGGGACGACCCAAGAATATAGCTATCTAGAGTCCCTCCCAAACACTTGGCAATCGTCTTACAAGCCGTCAATTGCATCATCCTCATTGCCGTCCCAGTGATGTGCTCTCTTAGTGCCCAAATCCTCCGACGGTCCCTCTCCAGAAATTGACCGAGCCCTCTTTCCTCCAACCGTTGAATCCTGTTGCTCAGCCGAGGTGGTCGCGGGAACGAGTGAAGTCGGAACGGTGCCATCCAATCGCGCGAGGGTCAATTTTCTTAGGCGTTCCAGTTCATCCGGAGTGTGTCGGGGCGCATGTTCTACTCGAAGTGACTCCTCAGTCTCCATGATGACGACTCGTGCACTGACATTGAAACTCCCAAGCTCGGGGACGTCGACGGTAACATTGATCCGAGTTCCAGCAGGGCACGAGGGTATGTCGCGAATGACAAAGCGCCCCAGCTCAATGTTTTTGCTCGCCGTGAGGTGATCGCCTTCGAAAACGATGATATCGATCTTTTCCGCGTTGTCGCACGGAGTGCAGAAGGCCTCTTCGCTACTAGCAGGCACCGCTTGGTTCCGGTGCACAACGAAGCCCATCTCGTCCTCGTTCATGCTGATGCCAATACCGCGCGGGGTGACCTCCGTAATGAGAATGTCTGGGTCGTCGCTGATGTAGGCTGCACCTCGTCCTATGGCCTCGGAAAGATGGGATAAATGTATTCTGGCGCTGGGAAGCATGTCGTTGATGAGACTCCGAACGCACGGCATGTTCCCCGCGCCGCCCGCGATGAGAACGTTGGGAATCTGGCCAATATTGGCGACGTTGGGGGCCTCTAGCGCGCGCGTGAACAGGTCTTTGATTCTCTCCAGTGGCGCCATCTGCCCACCCGACTCTTTCCAGGTCTGCTCAGCCTCCTGCCTCGTGATTGTCGTAGTGAAGCTGTCGCCGGTCATGGATCGAATCCTGACCTCAGTCTCTGTGGTTTCCGAGAGCTCCTCCTTGGCCCTTTCACACGCAGCGGTCACCAGCGTCATGTCGCAATTGTCGATGTTGAGACCAGCGTCCAGGTTGTCGCTGTTGACCTTGTTGAGGACGAGGTACCTCAGCTCCTCGTCAAAGTGGATGCCGCCGAGTGCATTGTCGCCTGCAGTGGCTACCACAACAAACGTCTTCTCTGTGCCGTCGACGTCTGCAATGGTCACGTCCGCGGTGCCGCCACCAATGTCGATGACGAACCAGTAGCCATCGAGGGATGTGTCTGTTGGCGCACGCTTGTCGAATATGAACGACACGAGAGCAGCTACTGGTTCTGGGACCAGGGTGACCTTGGAGCGGTCAAAACCGGCCATCAGCGCCGCGTCCTTGGTGGCTTCTCTCTGTAGAAATGTAAAGTAGGCTGGGACGGCAAGCACACAACCAGACAACTCGATGTCGGCGACCTTCTTTCGAATACGGCCAAGGATAAACGCAGAAACTTCTTCGGGCAGAATCGAGTCGCCTGAAATATTGTAGAACCCCCCGGTAGCTGACGTCCGGGAATGTTCAACAAGGCTCGCGTCCTCCACAAGCTGCCCGTCGCAGCCCGTTCGCCCAATGAGGCGTTTGGCGAGCGATACATGGATCCGTTGACCATCTGGGGCATCATCTGGCCGCTTGAGGTACCATTTGCCGTTTTCGATCAGGACAGCTGAACGAAAGATTCGACTTCCGTGGAACACCTCAACAGCCACGAGATCCCCCCCTGCGTGCGTGAAGGCACAGCTGAAGGTGGTGCCGAGGTCGATCCCAAGAGCGGTCATCTTCGGCACTCAACGACGTCTCAGGTCAAATGCTGGATTGAAGCTGGGGGCAAAGACAAGTAAGAAGTCTGGAATGGAAGAAGGAAAAAACATCAAACGGAACGTGAAATCCCGACAAAAGACAAATGGCGAAATCTCTGTATTACGCGAGAATACGCGACGGGAAGCTGCATTGGGGCTCGAGATCCAGGGTTGCGACTTGTCCGTGCTGCGGCTTGGCATCTTCGTTGGAGCTCAGGCCATCGACTTGCTCATTTGAATCCTCATGTTCTGTTTGTCGTCCAAACCTTTCTTTCTGGTCAACTTCTGAACGAGCCCCGCGATGGAGAGACCCGACAAGCCTCCTGGCGATGTATGCCAAATCCTCTGTTTGATGGGGGACGGTGAGACGCCCAGCACATGTGCCAAGCACAACCCTGAGTTGGACAATGCCACAAGAATCCAACGTCGGTTTCATCACATTAGAGCTGTGCAGGGCAAACGAGACAAGACGAAGATCGGCATAATCAACAAGATGGAGGCTTGGCTATTGCCACATGGCAAATTCGACCAGCAGCGGTTCTCGAACGCCCTGCAGCAAAGTCAGGGATGCGACTGGCAATGTTGCAGGAGAAAAGAGGCGGCCGCGAACGACCCGGAGAAAAGCATCACGGTTGTTGATAACGTCATTGGAGAGACCCGAGCCGCTGAGGAGAGCTCAATTACGGTATCAACTACGACAACTCACAGCCAGTCAAAATGCGATCAGAATGTCGCTTCCAGACACATCAAGTGCCTCAAGAATTGGAAAATCTCAGAAGATGAGCTGACACGTTTCTTCATCGATGCCCCAACAGGAAATACTTGGAGAAGTATTGGTAGGTTTGCGGAAAGTGCACCGGATTGGGAACGAGCGAAAGCTGCACTTCTGCAGGCGAGAGCGGAGAGAATGAAGGCCCCTAAGGGACGGGTCTCACGAGGTAAACCTTGGGCTCCTCAAGATATGGAAAGAGCCTTGGAGATCTACAACAATGAGGTGAGAAATAGGTCGTGCCCATTCAGATTGTGCTCAGCACTTATCGAACGGGACGTATAGCAACGGACGTCACCAGATTTATCAGCGTCGATTGATGTTGTGAACAGTCGAGTACTGCGAACTCGACAGCGCCCTGAAGTCCAAGAGGCCAGTACAGAATCTCATGAGAGCCTTTCCGAACAGGCCTTCTCTGCAGAAAGGTCGACGACTCCGTCATCCGTCCGTCAAGATGACTCCGACGCAGACTCGCATCGGGAGGAGCCACAGTCACCATCAGAATTGTATGCTGCGGCGAAATCTGAACTCGCAGCGCGACAACACAAGCGACAACGAATCTCGAGCCCACGAGCATCTTCAAATTCGGATTTCGAAGCATTGATCCCAAGGGAGTCGATCGACAAAGTGAAAATGGGCGAACCCATTCCGCGAGATGTGGTCCACGCCACACTCAAGCTGCTTTGTGCTATCGTCGGGCAAATTGTCACTGTCGCCGAACCAGATGCTCTAGATGCCTTTAGCAGTCCTGATAGGCAGAATGAGGGTCGAAGATTCATCCCATTACAATACTCAGACCGTTGGGCTTTGGCTGTCTTGTCTGCTGGGTCGAAGGACATACGAGTCTATGAGCCGCAACCCTCTCTGGAGAATCGGCAAATGGTCACAAGTTCCATTCTTGCAAGGACAAAGAGCGTCTTAGAGACTGATATCGACTTCACCGCACCAATGCTTCAAGGCGCAGAAGGAAGCCGGGAATCTGGGGTACTGCTTCTTGTTACCGCATTTTGCCTCACTCTACGCCTCGACATCCCATCCCGCGTTGACTTCAACGTTTGGCGGCATATCATTCATGCCATTATCTGGTCACCATCAATGGGGTCTTATACACCGCCAGCAGGCTTTGAGAGCATCATTCATATTGGCCAGTGGCCTGAATCACTCACTCCGACACAACTGGCCGAACATCTCACCGCCATCAAGCCGCAAGCAGATCTCGCGCTGAGAAGATCCGAGTTGACGTCTACTTCAGTTCGATTCATTCTGAAACTTTGTATGCATCTAGAGAGCTCAGCTACGTTTGGCCCTGAAGGCCAGGAAGATCTTGCAGCGCGGCTACGGAGAATAAGAGATGTATGCCAAATGGTCCAGAAGACGGTAGAACTGGAAACGAGAGAGTTGGAAAAGATCATTGGAAACCTTCCTGTGTAGTCTAGGGGATAGCTCCCGGAGTTTGTTTCAATTCCATATCACTGACTACTGAAGAATGCCAGTTTCTCAGGGAGCCAAAAATGACATTACATGTCTGATTCAATTTCGAATACTTAATGCTTACAATACCTTCCCACCATCTCAGCAGCAGAGCAAAACTCTACATCCACTGATCCTGCTCACTCCAAGAAGGCTTGTAAAGCCCTGGAGGTCCGCCGAAGCTTGCGCTTCAAAGCGCGCATCTTCCGCGTCCTGTCCTTCAACTTCTGCTGGAGACCGGAAACCTGCTCCACCAGGTTGTGGGATGGAGACACAGGGGAAGGGCATTGTGCCTGGTTGGCCGAGACGTCATGGTCCCTACCCACACGAGCTTCCCGTCAGCAGAAGAACAACAGCTTGGAACTTGTACACTTACATGTTGATAAGACGTGATGTGTGGTTGCTGCTACCCTCGGTGGCGACGGGCAGCTCGCGCACCAAAACGCATGATGAATCGTCGTCGCCGGAACGTTCGACTTGGCGGTCTGGACCGACTGCCTCAACGGACATTTGGACAGGTGATGTAGTGAAGCCTGTTGGCGAATTAGCATCCAGGGAAGTTGAAGAATGAATAACGGCCATACTTTGGGTGCTTGTGGTGCTCAAGATACTCGCATGACGGCTGTTGTCATGTTCAAGCTTGGGGCAAACGGGAGGTGTTGGCGACGAGGGAGGATCCATGGTTTCATCAGACGACGAGGAACAGTCCGAGATGCCGGGCTCACGCAAACGTGCGGACCGCGAGGCGTAATTCAAAGCACCGCTCATGCGTGGTCGACTTTGAGCCACTGGAGCGGGTGAGGTGGCCGTCATCCAGCCTCTGACCGTGTCATATGACGGTTGTCGGCCCTGCAAAGACGGCTCTGGGATAGTGAAGGCCGGAGACAAAGGCATGTTGTTAAGTAGGTATGAGTGGTGTGGAGGGAGAGATGATACAGATTGTCAACACGCAGCCTTTGACTTTCCAGCAAGTACACAGTTTTATAGACAGAAAACTCAAAGAAGCTACCTGAAATCACACGGCCCAAAGAACACAACATGATCGATGGTTATGGGCGGTTAAGTCGCTCATCATCTGTCACTTCGCCGTTTGGACGAAAGGTGCTTGGGCCTTATGGTTCATGGGATAACGAGGCCGCGAGAATGGACCAACAGTTCAAACATCGACAGGCAATTGAATTTAGAAGTCGACAACGCGGGAGTGACCCGACGCCCGCGGTCCGTGCAAGTGGGTCAAGTAATGCTGATCAACGGATAGGTGTAGACTGTTACACTGACATGGACATTTCTTCTTCAGCATCCATAAACTCCGGATCTGCCGCCGCGTGAAACGTACTCAAGTGGGAGCTCCACACAGGATGGCCGTCTCGTCTTCACACTTGCCAAAGGAATCATCAGGCGTCTTGGATGCTGGGACGGGTCCTGACTCAGGAGGACACACATGAGCCGCACCTTACCTAGGAGATGTGGGAGAGCACCCACAGAAAGACTTCGGGCTTGGATGAAGACGGCAGCTCATGGTCAAGCGCAGCCCTGCTGCCGAAGTCTGCTCCGAGATAAGGGGCCACAGGAACCCGAACCGAAACCTCCATGTGTCCTGAGAGTTCAATTAATTTTACACCCCAGCACGTAGGATGTGGTGGGGAGGAGAATTTCAAAGCAACTTGACACTGCATAATTATTCCCTAAAAACATGTACAAAACTGCATACGCACGAAATAACAGCTGCATAAATGCAAACAACAGCATTCATCACAAACTGATACAGCGGTAAATTTGACATGTTCTTCTCGCTGCAGATCTGATGACCGGACTTTTCTGCTTTTCGACGCCTCTCCGCATGAAGCTAACTCAAGCTCAGGGTGCAGGCGTGGATCTTGCCATGCTTGCGTGGGGGCTCTCAGCGTTAATGAGAACTTCCAGCCTGACACGCTGGTGACGAGAAAGGTCTTCCCTTGTTCTCTTGAGAGCAGGAGCCTCTTGTCTTACAGGGGCAATGTTGGCCAAAAGTCTCTGTTCAGAGGTCCCCACCTTGGGGATGAGCTCAAATTTTCAGCGTGAATGCTCCCTAAGGACTTTTGAGATTAGTAAGAACGTTTTCACGAAGCGACCAGATCTCAAGCCATCGCTCTATGTCTAACCTCTGACCTGGTAAAGTCGTCTTATATTACAGCTTGCCGCAAGCTGAGTCGCATGCTATGCCTACAGCGCGAAGAGCAGCGAGAACAACCCTCTCAAAAGCCATTTCCACAGCGGAAAGAACTGCATGCGACGCATTCACAAGACAGTTGAAAAGACTGAAAAGACCCTGTTCGCAAGTGCGGGAGCGCAATCGTGAATTCTTTAGCGACACCGGGTCTTCCAGCTTCTTTTAGACATCTTGGTACGCTACCTGCATGGGGTTCCACCAAAACTTTGTTGGAGTTGGGGGGAGAATGATCGGGCCACGAGTCTGCTACACTGGCTGAAGGGCCTAGAGTTGATGAAGGAGCCTGTGGCAGGGTCATCGCCTGAAATCCTGTTCTCTGCCCCAAGACCACGAGGAACCCATCAATATGAATAGCTTCATTGTTTGGATTAAGGCTCACGTTTTTCCGTTGATTCTTTCAAATTGTGTCTGCCTGAGCGTATGGCCTGTGTCAGATGGCCGGATAACTCAAGAAACGACAGAGCAGATCGGATGCCAGTGAGCCAACAAAAAGTGTTGTAATTATACTTTGTACTTTCCCCAAAACGCTGACATCACGGTGATATGCACTTGAGTTGTGACACAATGACCAAATTTCAAGCCTGGCTTAGCCAAGTACTTCCGAGCAGTACTTTCTACTCAGGTGCTTCTCTTTGGGATCTTGTAGGACTGAACGCCAGATAAGTAGACGATGATCCCTTCACGCGACAACTGACCAACATCGTCGTATAGCCGATGTAGCAATGAGACATAGGGAACAATCCTGCTGGCAGCCCAACCCCACACATGAATATGAGTGCCGCGACTCTAATACCTGACTGAATGAATTGCAAATTCATTGCTGTTGGGAGAACGCCCATGCAGACAACATTCCAGGTGGCCCTAGCTGCAAGACATCATGTGGATCTCAGTGCAAACGAACAAAAACCCCGTCTGGCCTGGAATACTCGCAGGGCTCTGGCGCATCCCCAGTAAGGCCAATAAGACTGTAATTCACAGCAATAACACACAGATCAAACTCGTCAACCAAGTGTGAGGAATACAGCCAGCAGCAGTGGTAGTTGTTGAAGCGTCCATGCAGAGCGGGATATGTTTATGCCTGGGGGATCCGTGCACGACTGTGATCAAAAATCATTTCCAACGATTGCCTGGACTCCCCCAACGGGCGCTAGCGGGGATCTCATTTGGTAATGGGCCGAGACAACACGGAAAGACGGGAGACTTATGGACAGGCGCGTGTATGAGGGCGCCGTCCCTGGTTTCGCCTGCTACACTTTGGCCCCTGGCAACCGGCTTCTGCTCTGGCTTGCATGACTCCCTCGACGAGGAACAGAATCCTTACGTAAAGAAATGATCTGGGTAGCCGACTTTCGTGTTACACGAGTGGTGACGCAGAGTGCCAAGATTGCTTCGGAATTATTGATATTCCGTTTGGAGAGGTTTGCCTTCCGCCGAAGCGAGGGATACGAGAACAATAGGATAACAATGAAAGAACAATGAAGACAACAACCACTCACCGCCTTTAGACATTGGTCGACATGTTATGGTCGATTTCACCCTCGCCACCTTTGACGCAAGTCGTCGCGTTCATTCCTCCACCAGCCTTTCATTGACACGATTTCGCTGAATCATACCAGTATCATTTCAACTAAGAGTTGGTCTGAATGTGACAGTCTTCGACGCTTGCTGGAAGCTAAGACCGCCGAAACCATATGCAGAATGTCAAGCCCGGCAGAATACACTGATGACGTTGACAGCTGTCTCGTGGCATCAGATTCAGGCTCGGAATTTTCGAGGACAGGCTCTGAGACAGACCACAGCAGCTTGCCGTTTTCGGCTCTGCGACTGTCTGTCAAACGCGCACCTTCAAGACCACCTCTGCAGATTGAGCTTTGTTTCCATAACGATTGGCCTGATTCCTCGGCCGACTCGATCATCACGGTGCATTTCGGAGCGAAAGCGTCAGCATCTGGAAAGCCTTACATCAGAGTCGACCAACTTGATCCCGACACCTACAATGTCACAGCCAGCAACTTATCTCCTTCGCCGAGCGGTCGGGACCTACAAACAAATTCCGATGAGCTTCAGACTCATGATGCACTCACCAACATAAAGGGTCAAGGTGAGTAGAAACCATCATTTCTTACAATGCGAGCCAGCGTGTCAATGACAGACACAAAGCGAAGGAGCCACTGGTAAGAGAAGCAACATAGACTGATGCGATACGTTCTAGGAGCATCGCAAGATGCATATCCAGGGGAGGACTCTCCTACTGAGCCTCAAATCAACTTTCGCGTCAGCATTGGCTGCATCGGCCTGTACCCCGGTGGAGATAGTGTCGTCGACTTCTTCTCTCCGGACAGGAGAGTGGGACTTTTTCGATTGATTGTCTGTATGGTATCATCAGTATGGCCGACTATCTCAGAATTCACAGCACGGGTGTGTATGTACGTTCGCCAAAGACTGAGCTTGAACTTGTGTCTTCTCGCGCTGCTCGGCGGACTCTCGGCCATCACTTTTGCTGCTCGCAACGGCATACTTGGCTGGATACTTGGCTGGACAACAGCTGAACTTGCAACTCTTGACCTGTTTCAAACGAACAACCGCCTGGAGCTCATCACCGCTAGCGTACCTCGGGCTGTGCTATTGGGCGACCCACGTTTCGACTGGGTCATTGATGATTTTGGTCCCTTGTTCGCGTCATCCGACGATCAGCAGAACTTGACTGTTCCACCGCCGGATCAGTCGTGCCGCAGCTCGCATGGCCTATATGTGCCGGAGGCGTACTTCATCCGTGACCTGGCTGCAGCCCTCCCAATGCTGTGTCTCCATCTCGGACAGATTGCAGACCACGGACCAACATCTTTCCGCTTCACGTCAGGCTCAAGCACGCAGTTCCGCTGGGCGACTCGGGGGAGTAGTTTTCTCTCTCCGCACGATGCTCTGCCGACCATAGAGCCTGGCTCCAATCTTTTTCCGCCGGAATCTAGCGAGCCAACTGCTCGTCCAGGGTCACCTTATCTGATCAAAGATGTCGATCCTGGCATTGTCAAGTTGTCAGAAAACATCCACCGACTCACTGGGGCATTGAAAACGACCAACTCGAGAATCAAAGCAGACTTGCAGAATGCCTGGCTTGCGCGGGGGTCTCAGCGGTTACGTGTTGTCATGTCCGGCCAGCTCAAGGTGCAAAGGGCACAAATGAACTCTTCGTACGGAGGTGCCGATCGAAGCCGGCTTGCCCGCATACGTGTCGCGCTGGAGAAGACCGGAGATTGGGTCCGCAATGCGGCCAATGTTCCGCTGTCCACCACGGTCAACGTTGTCTCAAGCGAGACAACTCAGCCCCCAGTCTTTCGTGGCAATCCAGGCTCAAGTAAGAAGCTTCAGTACGACACAACCGGAGTTCCCGAACACTTCAAGTCTCGATGGGTGAAATGCATGTCCGCCAGGTCGCAGACGTCCGCGAGTATCAGACCGACTGCGTCTATTACGATAGATGAAGCCTTCCATGACATTCAAGATCGGCCCTTGCGTCGTAAATTTTCGCAGGCACAATTATTCAACCAGACTGCTCAAGATCTGCTGGCTCTCCTGATGAGGGTTGCTGAACTCCGCTCAGCAGATCTCGACTCGGTTGAAAAGCAACACGACGATTCGCGTCACGGAAACGATGTCATAGCATATGCAGATCTCCTCGATAGCACAGTCGCCGCAGTACGGGAGCTGCTGGACCGCGCCTCCCAGGTGGAGAGAAGCTTTCCATATCATCCGGGCTCTGGAAGATACCAAGTTGATATATCTTGGCTTCAAAGTGATATCTCGGGCGTACACAAAATTACACCTTTTTTGAGACATGTCGCGCTTCCCAGGTTGGTGATCATGGGTCGCCGCGCGAGACACGGCGCGGAATTAGTTCAACAAGCCACGGTCTTGCAGTCTCAGTTGAAATGGAGAATCCCCACCAAAGCGACAGACTGGGCTACATCCGATTTTCTCTTCGTCTTCCCTCACATCCGAGATCTGTTTAGCGACACTGTGTTCTTGGATCGATGGGTAGGCGCTGCCGAGGAAGGCGTGAGCAACGCAGTCGAATCCCTTGAAGCCCAATTCTTTGTCAATCTGGCGGCATCGGAGAAGCGTTTCGGGAAAACAGCACCAAGCACAATCTACAGCAGCTTGGGTCCGGATGACACACGAGAAGATCCATACGGCGAAGATGTCAAGTATTGGCGGTCGCTGTAATGTCGTTCGGTGTGTTTCTGGTGTGAGCTGAGAGTGGAACATCAACAATGGCTTTCTAGTTAACGAAGCAGATGTTGGGAGAAGTTGAAGAGTGGTTATCTTTCTTCCCTTCTAACTTTTTCTTCGCAGTTTGCCGCCTGAAGGCGCACCTTGTTAACTGCTGTATAACTCTCACGGGGAAATATTCGAGGGCTAGGATGGCCTGGGCTTCACAGAGAAGCCCCTATGGCCACTTATGGGGGTATATGAAGAGAGCGCGAATCGCCAGGGGATTAAGAGTGGTTATTTACTCTGTATACGTAGCTGACCGGGGAAATTACTGTGAAGCCTTCGCTGGGTTGAATGGCTCATTCATTGCTTTATTTTCATTATTTCGGCAATTTCTGTTGGATTCGATGAATCTTTGATCAATTTGTATGAGGTGGACTCTGTAGAGTGTACTTGGGGTAGCTGTGAAGTATGACACACACGACAAGTCTGCTTTGCAGTTCCCTTTCGCACTGGGTCTGAAACTAGCTCTCTAGCCTGAAAATCTGTTTCCTTCATGTTGTCAGACTAATACTGATACAACCGCGAGGTGCTTTGATCGACAAGCAAGTTGATAAAGTTAAATCCTTTTTTGAATAACACTGCAGATAGCCTTCACTTGGTTTTTTTCGGTTGGCTGATTCGATTGGCCGCTCTGAACAGGCTCTTACGATGCGTAACTAATTAACAAACTACTTCGTTCGCACATTGTCTCCCGAAGCTCGCAGGCTACAGTCCCCCCTGAGCATCAATCCTGTCTCTTCTTCTCATGACGTTCCAACCACCACCGAAGCCAGTTGTCCATTTTGTTTCTGTTACCTTCCATGTCGACAGGTGGAACGACTGGGCGGAGCCTCTTCCTCTCAGCTTCCATATCAACGGGAGTAAACAGTGGACGTTGATTTCCCGTTTCAACCATGCTGGATGGTGAGCCGGGAGTTTGTTGCTTCGCCTGACTGATGCTAGGATGAACGACAATGTCTGGGGAGGCTTTGACGGGCATGTGATCATCAATTACGGGTGGGGTGACCGTGCTGGGGAAGCTCGAGTATTTGTTCCGGGTCCGAATCTGGGGGAAAATAGACTGTTGCAAAATAGCCTGTGGCTTCCGGACTTCTGGGCGAGGCGACTGACTGGCAGCGACACCAGAATGCTTTTTGACTTGGTTGGTGATTAGCGTCATCTCAGGAGCAGATGGCGCAGCTTCGATGACGCTGCTTTGTCCAGGACTGTTTCTTTCATGATGTACAGCGTGCTGAGACTGCTTGCCTTTGGGATTGACTGGATCCCTCGTGCTTGAGTGACGCTGAAAGTCCCAGAGATTACCAGGATCGGGCTTGCTGGTGGAAGCGTGTGTGAAAGCCTGAACAGCTGCATCCGAAATGTCTGCGTCGCCTGTGCCTGTAGCGGGTTCGAGTGAGTGTTGAATTACGGGCACTGTTTGAGAGCAATGTGGGGAAGTGAGAAAGGGAAGATCTGGGCGAGGCTTACCGAAATCAGTTTTTGTCTGGTTCAATGCCTTGTTCGCAATAAGCTCCTGTGAGTCATCGACGACAACAGCGGGTTCTTTCGAGTCACAAGCGGCATTCGGAGTCGAAACATCTGCGCCAGGCACTTCGGTGTCCTTTTGCTTCTGATCTAATACCGCAGTTGCAGTGTCATTCTGCGATGTGTTGCTGTCCTGGGTCGAGGCATCTGGGACAGTCGATGATGAATCGGCAGGTTTGTCCTCGGGTGGGTCTGGCTCACTCGCCCATCGCTTGAGGTCAGTCAAAAGCTTCCGGGCAGACGGGTCGCTCTTCTTGAGCCACCGATCCTGAAAAGGAAGCTCTTCTCCGTCCGGAACTGGCGCCAATCGCTGCGCGTACTGAAGCAAACCCGCCTTGATGATCTCAGAGAGTAGGACGCTGTGGTGGTCTTCTTCCTTGCGTTCTAGAACTACGACAAGGCCTTGCAGCTCTTTGCAGCGCTGTCGACGGAGTGCAAGTCCCCGTTGCATCTTGGGAGGGTCCTTCGTGCCGTTGCGGTCGATGGTCACAAGCGGCAGGGACCGGGATTTCTTCTGTTCCATCAGGCCGCCCTAGAAAAGAGGGAAGTCGCCAACGATTATCAAATCTAATGATAGACAGAGGGCACAGCCTGTGGGATGGAGAGGTTCCTGGTGGCGGAAATCAGAAACAGTATATGCGGCTGGGAGGGGTGTGCCTCAATCGTATTCCAGTGACAGCACACTCTTCAGCGTTAGCTTTGGCGACAATTGCTTTATTGAGACAGAGGCACTGTCTAAGACGGTCGACCAACAAGGTGCAACGGTGTCAGCTTGTTTCAATTATCAGATTTGGCAGCCCTCTGGGGCGTTTCATTTTCTTTGTAAGG
Organism: Colletotrichum sp. SAR 10_76; assembly: GCA_025327145.1. Taxonomy (NCBI): domain Eukaryota; kingdom Fungi; phylum Ascomycota; class Sordariomycetes; order Glomerellales; family Glomerellaceae; genus Colletotrichum; species Colletotrichum sp. SAR 10_76. The sequence continues at coordinate 14,772 of JAKMWU010000331.1, read as the reverse complement.
TGCTGTACATGTTTGAATAGACCAAAACCCCATAAATTCTCCCATGAAACATTGTTGTCCCAAGCTGCTTCAGACTATCCCGTTGCCGCCTCATCCTGGTCCTGAGCGCTTTCATCCTTCTTACAAGTCACCCGCCACTTGGTCCTTTGGCGACCGTCCGGGCCTCTGTCTAAGAATCGACTAGTGTAGATAGCTCGAGAGCGGAAATCCAACATCTCATTTGCCACCAGGTTCACCAATCTCAGGTACTGTTCCACCTCTTTATCGGAGGACAGGCCTTCGGCTGAGGCCTTACCACCCGCGGAGGTCCAGGCTTCAATGATTGCGGCCTCAGCTGCCTCCACGGATGATCCGCTGATGAAGCCACTCTGATCAAGAGGCCAGAAAGGGGGTTGAAAGGGGTCAAGTCCGAGAAGCGAGAAGAATGTTTTCTCCTCCGTGTAAGCCGGAAATGCCGTGGAGAGGCGACGTGAAAGGTGACAGAGCTTCTGATGCACTTCTTTATCAACTGTCTTTCATGTACAAGGTCAGAGATGAGCTGAAGGGTCTCAGATGTGTGAATATGCCTATGAAGGGACGACTTCTGTGCGGGACTTACTTACCTGAGCTTTTCAATGGGAGCGGAGTAGGTGGGCTTTCGAGCCATAGGTGCAGATAACACCAGATGCCGGCCGCAAGAAGGGCAGCAAGAATCGCACCGTTCATGGCGACCTTTGGCCCAGGATTCATTGAAGAAAATTGGACGCCCGTAATTGATGTACAAGAGGTAACAGAGGTAAGGTGAAGTACTTCGGTAAGTCAGATGCGTTGACGAAACAGATGAGGTGGTTCTTAAACAAAGAGCTTCAGAACGCTGGACACGTGCATGGGGCAAATGGGGTCTCGAGTCTCATTTAAAAGATTTATTCTGAGCTCACGAGGACGAAGATGCATAGATGATGAGCAAAAGATATTTCAGAATCGCCGTCATGTGGGAGTTGTTGTTGTTCTAGTTTCCGACGTCAGAGCTAGACTCAGATCGCTCCCAGGGAGACACCTGCAACCACTCAATACGGTATCTTGTCTCGGCTTTAAAGTATCCCCGCAAGACCATTTGTGTTGATACAGATCCATGGGTTGATAACAATGCCTCGGCAAAGATATGTGACAGTGAACCAGACAATATCATTTCTCACAACACACCGTTACTGAAACATTTGTTGATACATGAGGCTTCGCACATCGTAAATAGTCATTTCCAAGTAATTACGGGCTTGACATGGAGAAAATGTGCTTCTGGCCTCTTCCAATGCTTTCTACTTACATGCAGGTACATCAAGACACTGCATACAAATGGTCGCCCTACCCTCTAGCGGCAAGGCATACGGTCTGCATCCTACCGAGACATTCCATGTAGGAACAGACTTTGCACAGCGTCTTCGTCATAATCCAACAAGATTCACCCTCATCTCCCATACTACAACACTTGGCTGCAAACCTGCATGTCCCACTGCCCGCGTCATGGATCCAGACGACTTTTTTCTTGATGATGCAGAGGTTCGCGCCGTCCTTGACAGCATTCAACCCAGCGCCAACAAAGGAGCCCTGACCAGATGCACCAATCCACCGCCAGTCATAAAGGAAAAGCTGGGTCCTCTCCCGTTAGTTCCCGTTGGCGATCCAATCATTGACCCTCGGGAGAGACACTCATACGCGGCGCCGGGCGCTAGACCCACCGTCACTCAGATCAACGGCAACATCGGGGTTCTCAATCTCAACAGTCATTTTCCCGATGAGGAACCTGGTTCGGCCGGAGCGCTCCTCGACTCAGACACATCAGACGTAACCCAGCCTGCACGTGGTGACAGTGCTATGGGTAAAGTCGACAATAAGCCCCAATCTGGTGGGCTGGCCCACTTCGGGAGATTCACAGAAGGCGTGGGCAACGCTGTGTGTCATCTTGGAGAGTTTGCGGGCAGTCTGAATTTCCATCGTTTGATCGGATGTGGGGTGATTGCTTTGGGCTTCTACTTCCGAGAGCCGTTGGTCAAACGGGCCGGACCCTTGTGGGACAAGTACATTGGCGCGGATCCTGAGCCCGAGCTTCCATCGCGACATGATTTCAGATCACAGGGTGTTTTTGTGCCCCCTCTGTCATTAGAACTGGCCGACCATATGCCTGTCGCTTTGGCGCGGGAGGGCCGAATACTCGAAAGTGCCAAAAGTGATGCGTCAAATTTACTGACGAATGGGATCGAGATCGTCGCTCCCGCTGTGGCTGAAAAGGCTTCACAGGCTATTGAGGCTGCAGAGGCCGCCAAACACTCGTTGATCGGGCTTTACGTCGATCTTGAAAGTGACGTTGGCTTCACTCAGATGCGTTTGACCATTCTGAAGTCGGAGATGAAGACTTCGCCGGCCGCGTCCATGGATCCAGGCAAACAATATCTCTGGGGCGCAGTGAAGTATCCGGGACGACAGGATGCGCTACTGAAGCGAGTCTCAGAGTTCAAGGCGATCTTACAAGATGCCGAGACATCTCGGGTGACCTACGCCTCGCGCTTGGACGAAACCCGGTCGGTGGTGGATACCCTCAAGTCCAGTGCTTGCGTCCTCCAGACTGGCGTGGAGCAGCAGCTCAAAGAAGGCACCATGTTACTGCCAAACACTCTGGAAGGCGATGATGCAATCGTGGAGGTGCTGGACGCCACCGGCTCATCCGCAGCAGGTCTGAGTGTCATCTGCCGTTCCGCAAAGTGGACAGCCCGCCGGCATGACCAGTCGCACCGTCTTGTGGAAGCAGAGCTTGACAAAATACGGAGAATGCTTTCAAGCGATGTCCCAAATTTTGAAAGACTCATCGCCAGCTTCCAAGACGGCGCTCACCCCGAGGCTGCTGCTGGGATTGAGGCTGCGATTGACGGACTCATCAGAGGTTATCTGACGTTGCTTCAGGATCACTTCAAGAGTGGGACTGCGAAGTCTTAGACAAGCAGCAGGAGGAACAGTACTATGCATTTGGTTTTCGTTTCTCTTTCGCTTCAATGTTGGTTCAGGATCACTTCAAAAGTAGTGCTATGTAGTCTTAGACAGACAGCTTCAGGAACAGCACTACGCCTCTGGTGTTCTATTCCTCTTTGCGATTGCTTTTGCTTGTGTCTAACACACATCAGTTCACTCCTTTTGCCTGTAATACTACGCCCGACATGTTGGACCTGAGATGAGAAAGCATGATCTTGCTGACGAGGTGATGATGGTGAAAATAAATATCTATGTTAGAACATCAGCTGAGAAAGGCTTATCTCATGTTGAGAAATCATTTCAAGAATTGCCTCTTCAGCTCTCAGAAGCTGGTTGTTCTTTTGATCAGCAGTAAAGCTCTGAGAAGCTCCCACTGCTTATCTCACTCTTATAGCTCTAAGAAGCTGTTTTCCCTCTTATGGTAGTGTGCAGCTCTTAGAAGCTCACCTCACTCTATAAGAAGCATACAGCTCTCAGAAGCTTATTTCACTTTACTACCTACCTTAGTAGAATGAAGCTCTCAGAAGCAAGTTCTGTTTAGGTAAAATAGCTCTTAGAAGCCAATTCTCTTAGATAAATAAAGCTCTTAGAAGCTACCTCTCTTAAAGAAGTAAGACTCTTAGCAGCTGATGCTACTAAATGTTTTGATGTGCTCTTAAGAGCTTCTATCCTTATTAGGGGCCCTCTTGCCTCCCCCCTTTAGCAGGTGAGCTGTTAAATTCTGCACATGACCACTGGCAGAGAACGCTGCCGACACCTTCCGCGCATGCAGACGGACTTTGGTAACAACCAGTTGGTCCAGTGACATCACGTTGCTGTTTACCAACCTTGTTCCCGCGCACTCGTCTGTAGCCCATACCCAAGTCCCTGAAAATGTGTAGACATTCAAGCGGCGAGGTTTGTTCAATGGCCTTCCACCTGTACTGCTTTTTCTTGAATGCTGATGCACTTACTACAAGACCCTCTGTGGTGTATCGGTCTCCACCTATGCTTCCCATGTACAGCATCGACGTCGCTTTCGTCTATTTCTCTGCCCTGCGACCCAGAGAGAGATCATGAGCCGACTTCAGGTGCTGGGCCGGACCACGCTTGACAATGCTGGCAAGGATCCCGGCGAGAATCAACGCGAAGATCACTCCCGACGCAACAGAGGCAACCATCGCATTCGGCACCAGTCCCAGCGTCGACGTCACGCCCCATCGCAGCAAGAACAACAGCGAGAGGAGGACCTTGTTCTGTCAGCCTTGGCAGCGGAATGTGGCCTCCAACTCAAGCCTCGCGACTTCCCGCACCTTGCTCCCGTCATGAGAAAGAAGCTTGCCGACCAGATTCGTTACATGCTCAAGCGCGCAGCTCATCGCCGAGAGATTGTCAATGGTGTTTGGGCGACTCCTGTGGTGCCTTCAGCAGAGGCAGTCAGCAGCACAATCAACTCGCTGGAGCCGCCCTCGCTGTCTCGCAACATTGCAAACGCGCAGAATGAGGGCATCATCATCGACCTGTTGACGCAGCGTTTTCGGTCAGTCATGTAGATCGACAGTTATCCAGCCTTACGATTGGCACGCAGTATTGTGCTGTTGGGCTTGGGCTGGAATTGAAGAAGAGCGCGTGCTGAAATACATCGCTGTCATCACCAAATAAATTATTCTTACTCAAGTATCTATCCAACATTGCTACCAAGATTGTGAACTCAAAGTACACTTGCGCCTGTTTGCGCCCGTTTGCCCCTATCGCCTTTCAGCGGCGATTCGCAACCGCATCAAACACAACCTTTTTCATGTGGCGCTCGGCTTGGAGCCACGCCGTGCCTTTAGCCACGCAGTCCTCCAGCGCAGCCTCAACCTCCCTGTCCAGCGCATCTATATCGGGCAGCGCTCTGGGAGACTCCTGGTTGGCAGGATCATGAACAGATGTGATGCGTGGCTGATAGTCTACGCCTTTGCCGTTGTCACCATGACGTTGAGTGAGGAAAGCGCCCGTGGCATTGTCGTACGTGGTGGTGAGAGGGCGAGAGGGGGTAGTTGGCTGGGCTCTGATCGTTTGCTGCTCACGATGGTGTCCGCCGACAGCTCCAGGGTTGGCGGTCTGTGCATGTGAGCCATGCTCCTTGAGAGTGGGAAGCTTGTTGATCTCTGGCCTGATCGCCCGGGGCTCATGGACCGCGAGATTCGATGACAGGGATGGCGGGTTGATGGACAGGGATGGGGGGTTGATGGCGATCTGTGCTCTGGGGTTGTCGCCCTGTTGGACCCCAGGCAGCATGCCGGAGTCATTCTGCCAGGCCTGGGGTGGGGCTGCTGCGCGCTGGGGAGACATTGAAAGCTGGTTGACGCCATAGTCGATGAGATTGAGACCGCCTCCGGTTGTGTCGGGTCGGGACTGCTGGCCCTGGGTCGCGGTGTTTCCGAAATTCTGGTAATGCGTGCGAAGGACGTCGCTGTCTTGGGAGGCATTCTCTGGGCTCCAAGCTCCCGGAACAGTCTGTGCCACCAGCTTGGGTGTCTCTGGGCCAGGGTACTGCCCCTGTCCGTTTGCGCAGGTATTGCCTGGGACGGTGCTCTCTGAGGCCAAGAACTTTTCTGCACAATTTTGATGTCAGAAATTGGATAAATAAATGCAAATAGAATACACAATTGTTTCCTTCCAAGAGATTGGTCTCACTTACGGTAGTCTCGAATGGTCTGCTCGTACTTCTCGCGGATTGCTTCCTTGGGAATACCCCGGCTAACCATGGTGTCCAGAGTGACTCCGCTGACGTCTATGTTACCGTTGTCATCGCGATTAACAACAGAACCGTAGCTGTAAGCCGAAAGATCTCGAGAAGGCGGTCGGTTGGGGTCCATGGTGACTGAAAGCTGGAAACTGCAGATAAATCTCAGACCTGCATGTAGGGAGCAAAGAAGCCTGATTGTGGAGAATTGTATGCTTGAACACTTTATATAAAGAAAGCCAGACATGAGGCTAGACCTAGAAGACTCAGTCGCTGGGTAAATGGATCGCATTTCATATTTCTAGAGGGTGCTCATAATGTTTCAAACCACAGACTTTCGACCAAAACGAGATGATGAGCTTGGGCCTTCCGGAGAGGGAACATTGCCTCCCACATAGACAACCACTAAGATATTGACTTCCTAGGGTACAGCCGAGCAGTACATATGTCTGAAGCCAAGTAGAACATGCATAAATGTCTTCATGACATGTCTGCAGCATAGCAGGACATACATAGTTCATGACAACATGTTTTGAGCAAAGTAGGACATGCATCGAAGTCATGCATATCAACAAAGCTGTTGATCTCAGAGTACGTCAGAAACGTAGTCGTCCAATTGCGGCATTTGCGGTAGTTCATGCGAAGGCAGGTTTAAACGTGATTAAAGTCCTGTCTCTATTATATCCAGTCCTTCTGTTATTCAAGTTGCATTTGTGGCTCTCCAAGTGAGATTTGTCCTCGAACGTCGAACTGTCCAATCCCCCGCTATTTCCACCTCTAGAGAGTCATGGCACCTCCTCTGGTAACTACGTTCAACCACAAGTCTCCTCCATTATTACAATGAATACTAATATGGGACTACAGAAGTGCCACGGCACATTGATCAGCGACCTGAGCGAAAAGGGCTCGGGCGCTCGGATCCGCTGGCCAGCCAACACCCGGCTACTGATGTACGCACATCTCGCACGCCACAAGCTACACCTCGGAAACTGTCAGAACCACCGCTTCTCGGAGCTTGTCAAAGCGCTCGACCTGGACCACGGCGTCGAATTCAACACAGCGGTTCATCCTCGGCTCCAGAGCGCGCTCAAGTATTCTCTTGAATCTCTCGGTAAGATGGGGCATGTTGAGCTGTCAAGGGGATCACAGAGACGCCATATCGCAACCTGGGAGCCGCACACCGATGCATGGGCAAAGCCTGGCTGGGACGGAAGCCTGGGCGGCCCGGAGGGCGAGGAGTCTGACTCTGCCGATGAGATGAGTCTTGACATCGAGAACACGCAGCCAGTCCAACATTCCTCGCCGGAGTTTCAACTAGCCGCTCAAAACCAGGTGACCTATGTAAGACGTGACAATTTAGACCGAGTCTAACAGCCTTTGCTAACAAATTAAAAGACGCCAGGAAATTTCCCCGAGAACACGCAGCAACTCCACCTTACCTCACCAGAGCTTCAGCTAGCAGCTCCACCCCAGAGATTGGCATCAAATGACCCAAGAGACAAGATGATTGTAAGACATAGTGATTCAAACCAGGGTGGGATTGAGTTCACTGACAACCTCAAAGCCACCAGGAAACTTGAGAAGACCAGTTATGTTGCCCAGCCACCCCAAGACCACGGCACGTCAGACAGAAGGCCCAACTATCCGAGTGGGCTCAGGTTGGCTCAAAGGTCATCTAGATGGCACAAACTTTCCTTCGCTTAGATCCCCTGTACCCATTCCCAGCCCTGCACCGATACCCTCTCCAGCAAGGCGACAACGTCCGATCCAGTCTGCTCCCATCACACATCGCAATGTGTCCCAGCAAACAGCATCCACGGTACCCTCCACGGCTCTCACGCTCCCATCTGCACCCCTCACGGATCGGAATGTGTCTCGGCAAACACAGCAAACGGCTATCGCGGTACCCACCACAGCTTTCATGACAACAGGGGATTTCCAATACACGCCACCTGCCCGCTTCACGCCTGATCCGCCTGTGCCCAGCCAAGGCGTGGGCATACGTTTGCCGCGTTCTAGCGCACCGTTGCCACAGTCACCCGTCCAGGCATCGCAGTCCCAGTTGCGCAATCAACCCAAACCTCAAGCGGGTAGAGTTCATGATATTTCCGTGAGCAAGATGGCGTCTGTGATCAACGACATTGACAGACAACAATTTCTGGACATGCTGTCGCACCAAGAGAGTGTTCATAACAGGATTGTGGTGACTATGGCGTCCTTGGCGTTTACAGACTACCTGTGCAAGTCGCATGAAAGGGGTGTCAGGCCTGGCACACCGGAGGACCTTGACCGTTACCAACGCACTCATCGTGTCTTGCAGAATCAGCTTCGAGACTTCCACTCAGAGAATGAACGAATCGATATCACGATGCACGTAAGGTTTCCATTCCTCCAGGGACTTCTCAACGGGAGTGGTTTGTTCTCCGCAATGTGTAAATCGATGTTTTCCTAGGGTGGGTTTGGAAGTTACTTGTCCAGGTAGTAGGCTTTGAAGATAGAAAGCAGCAGGATCAATGAGAGACGTCGTGGATGAGATGAAACAATTGCTAGAGATATGTACATGCTGCTTGGGTTCGAGTTTCTCGAATCCGGGAAGGACCCAGACTCAGGCTGATGTTTAGACCCTGAGACATTAATTTGGCCTCAAGCAACCATGTTTTATGTACGTATCGAAGCAAGAGAGACTTCGCGATGGCATCACTGTCTTCCCAAATAGGAAATTTGGATCAAATGTACCGTTTCAATGTCAAATAAGCCAAATGGTCAAATTTTCCGTGGTTTGTGAGCAAAACAGTCCAGTTAAAGCCCTCCATTTGACTGATCTTACTGAGTAGAAGCGCTGCCAATCAACACACCAGACCTGGACCCAAGCCAGCAATCAGCCAAGAGAGGCAGTACTTGGCGTCAGTCACACATCACACAAAGCTCGAACACCAGTTGGATGTAGTCAAGTGGAGCTCTTCGCATCGCTGCCATATTTGAACAAACCGAGATCATCTTTCTTCCCTCCTAACTTTTCTTCTTCGCAGTTTGCTGCCTGAAGGCGAGATCATAGTGGAGACTCAATAAGAGTTGTACAACAACGGGAGCAAACCCCAGGCCTGCAGAAGGGACGCTCTGTAGGCGTGGTCCACCACGTCGCTTCGCGAAGCTGTCAATACCGTAAAGCTCGAAAATCTGGTTTCGTCTTCACTCATTTCGTCTGAGAGTCTAACTGATTGGCCGCTCTGTCACGTCTTCCGAATCTCTTGGTGAATCCGTTTCGGTCGGAGATATTAACTTATCAGTGGATATAGAGTGATGGTGTGGAAACCGAGTCTCCTGAGCTTCTGCATCACAGTGCATAGCCAAAAGATGACGAGATCTCCAGTGCCTCGGTCTGGCAGAGATAGCAAGCTCAGATCAATTCTCTTTGAGGAAGCGTGTAGATTGCTCCCCGGGGCAGACATGGCAAACAAGACATCTCGTAGCCTAAGGACGAAAGTCAGCCACCCGATTTCAAACGCCCTTCTCAGTCCTCTCTCTTGGTCGCCACTGAGTGCGCCGGTAGGTCGAGCTTCAGCATTGCTGTCCCACAAAGAACAGAAGCGATGCTTACCGGCCAGCTTTGCAGCGACCAATGAAAAGCCAGCGTTGGAGAACGACAGTTGTGGGATTGTTTGGGCAAGGATGGGCGGGGGTCTCAAATCTGCCAATTCAGTCTTAAAACCAGACAGCAGACACGGCAGGTGAAAAACAGACACGCTGGGTAGAAGTCCTGGGCATGATACTCGCGGGTTCAGATGAAAGATGGAGCCGCTTGCGTGAGTCAGTGTCCACGGAGAGTGGCTGAATCCCTTTTCGAGCTTTTTCTTGACAAACGCAAGCAATGTCTCGGGCAGCCTTGAGTCACTTTAGCGGAACCAATGTCCAAGCTCATAAACGAATGTGAGTACTGGGTTGAATGGTACGAATTCCCGCCATGTCCTGGGCGCGGCTTTCTGACTGTCACTGAACAGCGAGATTGAGAAACGGATCTGCGCAGGGCAGAAACCCGTAATCTCAGAGGTTATGGCCAATCCGAGACCTCTGGATGGCTTTAAGCCAATCTAAGCGAGTCTGTTCCGTTTGCAGCCCAGGCCAATTATGACAAACGTGCAAACAGAACCGCAAGCTTCAGCATCAGTGCCAATGGCTGTGGAAATTGCAACAATAATTGAACCCAACAGGTGCGAGGTTCTGGTCTCGCCACCATCGCAACGATGAACACGCAATACCAGACATATTTGTCTCAGCATGCCTGCAGGCGGACCAGACACATAACCTCACCCTTTCTTCAGGATCAAAGGTCTTTGGTTTATGAGCTATCGTCCATGCCCAATTATCGCTGAAAACACCGTCGCCACTTGTCAAAGGGAGAATTCGCCGAACTCCTGCCGACAAGTCTTCGGTTAGCTAGTTTCGGGAAGCAGTTCTGCTATCTGTGATTCGACCTTTGTAGCCTCAACACACAGGTGATCGGCGGTTTCTCATTCCGACAGGTTGTGACAAAACTTGACCCGCCGACCACGCGAAGGTCAGCCTGATGAACAGAGACAGCATGTATCTCCGCCAGCGAACATCCCAGTATCCGTCAAGAAAGGCAACATTTTGCGTCTCTTCTGGCAGATTTGTTGACCCAGCTGGAACCAATTCCCCTTCGCAGCTAAATCAGTCTAAGCGTCGAAAGGCAGACGGGACCCTCCTGAAGCCATATGGCCTTTAATAATATGCCTCCATTTTGTACATGGCTCCCATTTACGGTTTCACCTGTTAAGAGCGCAGAGACTTGACTGCCGCTCGGACTCAGGACTCTGAGTTGGGCTTTTTCCTCTATAGTTGGGGGCGGCTGGTCATCTGCAAAGCACCGGCAGGGCTTGATGACTCGCGCAGCATAAACAACGTTCGCCAGTAGTTGTCGCAGCTCAGTTTGTTTGGCATATCAGCCTTCAACCCATTTCATTCACTCTTGCGTATGCCCCTTGAGTAGCAATTCCTCCAGCCGAGAGTGGCCGTGCTGGGATAAAGAATATGGAAATGCTGCCACACAACCCTGCGGCACCTTGGCCCAATCTTTCTGCTGGGCGTGGTTCGTGGTGCGTGGTTTCTTGTGCATCCGCCTTATACTGTGTGCTTTATTATTTGACAAATGTCATGAATGTCGATGGGTTGCGTCTCATGGTTTCTGAGGTACTCCATCAAATAAACCAAGCAAGTGTGGCCGTGGAGCGTATGTATATGCTGGGTGACTGAAGTGCACCATGTATTCCAAATCGAGTTGCAGATTTCTGTACATCCTATCAACTCTCCGGAGCTTTCATCAGGTTTCATAACGGGAGGTATTCATGCTAGTTAATAAAAGATGCGGATACTCATCATTCAAGCATCACTTTTGGCTGTTTGCTGGAAGCTCCCTAAAAGTCACGATGCTACTAGGTGTCTAACAAAAGATTCATCCCAGGTTCAATTCTGCTTCAACTCATCTTTTTGAAATATTGCGCGTCTATTGAATAATATGTCCAGTTCCGAAACTGCCCGTTCTTCTTAAATGGAACTCCGATCTGTTTACTTAGCTAGCATGAATGAGACGAGTTTGCCCAAGACAAGTCTGTGTCATTCGGACATTTTTGCGATCACCGAATGTGAGTCCCCGGCTCTGAAATCCATTGAGTTTGTAGCTTCTCTGCTTACATCTCTTGCCAGCTCAGACCGGTATTTATAGAGGATTTTGAATTGATACATAGATCTATGACGTGTAATATGATAAGACCTACAAAATTCTACATCTTCTAACTTCTTACGTGTTTTTTAGGGTCTCTAAAGCACTGCCTGTGCTATAGTCGGCGTGGTCCTCATTAGGGCGCAAGACGAGAAGACGCCGCAATCCATACCTCAAACTCGAGGGGTGAGATTTGTGTATAGCTTTGCAAGGTCTGTGAGACCTTCAGTTCCCCATACTCATTTAGCCAGGCTCCTTCCAGATGTAGCTCTTGTGAAACTAGAGAGAATATTGAATGGATTGCCTGAAACCCCGCGAAGCAGGTAATCAACAATTCCAAACTTCACTTATATGCAATGCATTTAACGCCTCAAAAGGTGATGTTGAGCAGTAAGTCAAAGACGTCGTCTGCCGTACTTTCTCTCGCCACCCCGGCGTACTCCATATGTTCATTGCTTTTCATTCATTCAGTTCCTTTTACACATAGGAATATGTTTCTTAGTGACTTCGATGAGGGTGTTTGGGCGGCCTAAGACTCGCACGCCGTTAACCCAGTCTGCAGACATAGCAGTATGTGCAGAAGGAAAGCTCAGCTTCGATCGTTCTATATGGTTTTCAAGCTCTATCAGTAAATTTTTGGGAGAGTAGCCATCGCAGCCGCAAAGTGCTGATGCGATGCCAGTCAACATTGCGACTCTGCGCGGGGCAGACATCGAGTCTTCCCACACTGTGATTGAAATGCCGATACATACTTCGTAGCACGTTCATAGAAAGAAACGACGAGGGCAGCAGGTTTTATAACCAGGCTATTCGTGAAGCCATCTCATTAATCGACTATTGCAGCTAGGAGTAGAATAGCCGTTGCGACGACTGACTAAGCCAACATCTGTTGCTCCATCTTGGGACCCTGGAGACTTGGATGGACTTCAGGCTGAGCGACGTTCATTTCATCACAGCTGGTCAAAGATACGCAGCCTTACACCCAGATGGGACTAAGAGATTAATTATTAATACCTAGTGATTGTAAAATAGACTCTTGATCCGTTCCAACAATGAGGCAAGCTGGTTTCAGCCGGCTTTGTCTTCTCGAACTACCGGTTGCGTTGCGCAACGCTTATGCTCTGTCGACTTCGAATATTCAAGCTGAATATCGGTCGCAGAGGCCTACTAATGGTCCTGTGATCTGCCCGGACGCGAATCTCACCGTGCTAACCAAGATTCCTTACTTGGCTTCGATCCAGTGTCTCGTTCAAAATCTCCGGAAGAAAACATACTACTACGTTCTCGGCTTTCGTGAATAATGAAGTTTGGAGCCAGCATGCAACCATTCTCTGCGTTTGGTAGGCGGGGTTCTTCGTGGTTTACAAGGCCAGTATGTTGCTCATATGTACTTGATAGTTCGCCTAAGCTGTCTTCTAGATCATAGTTTTTGCTATACCATTATTTGCCGCTCGAAGGAAACGGGCCGCACCTTGAACTCGAGATGGAGGAAGAACTCAAGCCGGCGTCATCGGCTTGTTAATCCTGCCGCCTCACTACGTCTACGTCCGTGCTGCCCACCTGTCGCAGTTTAACTGCGTTTGCCCATTTGTCCAACCAGCGGGTTTTACTTGGGTTCTCTGTTGACCAAGCATCCAAGTTTCCTCCTAATACCATTTCACCAAGACATGGCCGGATTTTGGGAGCAATCTTTACGCAAAAGTGTTTTTCCAAAAATGATCACCAGAAAGTGCTGTTCCTTGTCCGCAATTAGGAACATCGGCTCAACGCAGGCATCGGTCCCACTGCGAGCCCAGAACTTCTATAGCGAAAGCATTCATGGGCGGGGGGAGGAGTCTTGTGATGATGGGCTGAAGCTTGCCGCTGAACGGTCTACCGAGTTTTCTTCCCACGCCCAACCACCCAAACATTGTCCATCCTCTGCAATCTTTGTCGGGACTTCGCACTTGACGCAATGCTCCGATCAGTAGATTAAATGCAATGCCGACCAAAAAACAGCGGCAAGCGAGGTGCAGGGAGGTGCAGCCGCTCAACGTCACGAAGAAAAAGGTTCATGAGCCATTTGGGAACATACCCAAAATGACTGCCTTTTGCTTCTTATGAGCCTCCTGTCCCGGGGTTCCTCTTCAGTAGCCTAAAGACAACTCGTTAGCAAAAAGAATCAAAAAAACATACAACACCGGGCATTCGCCGGTCGTCACCGACCCGACTACTACTCCAGCCCTCATTGGCTTATCTATGGGAGAGCGGACGGGATCCCGAGTTTTCCAATGGGTATGGTCGTATGTGACAAATTGTTACCAAAAGCCTGTTCATAAATGGTGGCGTTTACGTAGTTGAGCTCGGTTGTTCAGTACGGCATGATCTCATCAATTCCTTCCAGGACTCCCACCCCTGCAATATGATCTCCCTGCATATTGATCAGTCCAAGTGATGCATTGCTGATGCTTTGCTGCGCTGAGACAATTGTAGAAACTGCAAAAGATCCCTTCAAAACGGCCGAAGAATGAGTGCAAGCGACCAGACGAGGATCAACAAGATTGCCGTTGGTCCCGCCGTCAAATGCCGTGTCCCCGGAGTCCTTGGGCTAACCGAAGAATCCGTCGGCGCTTGAAATCATGTTTGCTAGTCATGGATCAACATGAGCAACGATTGATTGCAGGCTTTTTCTTCGTTTCAGTAAGCTGCAAGATTTTTAGGCAGATGCTAGGAGAGAAAGTCGCAAGCCAAACAGACGACTTTAGGCATGCCGAACAAACGGGAGCGGCCAAACCGGACTCTCAAAAGGGGCATGTTATGTTCTTTCGTTACTAGATTCACACAGGAAACTGAGCCATGTCCCGCCCAGTCCTTCCGCCAAGGGTACTTCGATTGAAGTATCAGATCAACGGCGACGGTGACTACATCAAGTCACAGCTGGAAGGTGTCTACTCCTGGCGTCTACTTCCGATGTCCAATATAATGATCCAGCCGGCGTAGCCGCCGAGTGTTGTTAGAAGAATTATCAATTCCTCGAGATCAGAACCTGCCGACATCAAGCCCGCGGGTAATAATGGGACATGCATCCTCCAGAATGACGTTCAACGGAATTTTTCACTGGGACCCGTGCTTTTCTTCTATCGCGGGTTCCCACGCTTAACCGATAGTGCGTCCAGCAACAGAGCATCGAAGATCCCCAAGTGATGTTGTCAGCAATTCAGGCCGAGGGGAACGGAACGTCCCATGAATTCAGTTGCCGCAGTGAATGACACGCAAAGTGAAAGTCTTTCGGATGCTGGAAGATTCAATCCTCCCCTGTAACCCTGTCAACGAAAATATAACTGAA